>PVIR01023837.1:0-26602 GCA_004026965.1 Petromus typicus
TGGTTGAGCTCAAGGATTTCCTTAGTGACTTTTTGTCCAGTCGATCTGTCTCTTTGTGACAGTGGGGTATTGAGGTCCCCTACTATTATTGTATTGGAGTTTATCTGGTTTTTCAAGTCTGTTAATATTTGTTTTATATAGTTGGGTGCATTAGAATTTGGAGCATAGATATTTAAGATTGTGATTTCTGTCTCTTGGAATTTTCCCTGAACTAAAAGATAGTGTCCATCTTTATCTCTCTTTATCAGCTTTGGCTTGAAGTCTATTTTGTCTGCAAATAAAATCGCCACTCCTGCTTTCTTGCTGTTTCCAGTCGCATGGAGTATTGTTTTTCATCCCTTTACTTTTAGTCCATGGGTTTCTTTCTGAATTAGGTGTGTTTCTTGTATGCAGCAGATTGTAGGATCTTGTTTTTTTGATCCACTCTGCCAGTCTGTATCTCTTAATTGGCACGTTGAGTCCATTGACATTAATGGTTATGACTGATACAGGTAAATTTAGTGTTGCCATGTTTTCCTGTTCTTGGCTGTGTTATTCTACTTCTGCCCTTTCCCCATCAGTTTCTTGTTTGGTCCCATGGGTTGACTCGGTTAAGTCTCATGGATTTGTGACTTTCCTTATTTTTCTCCAAGATATTCTTTAAAATGTTTTGGAGCACAGGTTTCGCATTTGTGAAATTTTTCAGGTGTTCTTTGTCATGAAAGTATCTTATTTCCCCATCAATTTTGAAGGATAGTTTTGCAGGATACATCAGTCTGGGTTGGAAGTTGTTTTCCTTTAGGGCTTGGAAGACTTCACTCCAGGCTCTTCTTACATTGAGTGTTTGAGTTGAGAAGTCCGCTGTGATCCTGACAGGCTTCCCTTGGAATGTAACTGTTTTCTTTTCTCTGGCTGCTTTCAGTATTTCATTCTTTTTCTGAATATCTGAGACTTTTATGATGATATGCCTAGGTGTAGATTTTTTCATGTCATGGGCGTGTGGCATTCTGTATGCTTCATATATTTGTATGTCCAATTCTTTACCTTTTTCTGTGAAGTTTTTTGCCATTATCTGTGTGAATAGCTTTTTGATGTCTTTAGCATTGTCTCCTGCTTCCTCAGTGACTCCAATAAATCTTATGGTATTCTTCTTTGAATCACCTAGGAGCTGTTGGATTGACTTTTCATTATCGCTTGCTTTTTTCCATAGATTATGCTTTTCCAGTTCATTGGTTGAGATCCTGTCTTCTAGGTCTGAAATTCGGTCTTCTTGCAAATTCATTCTATTGCACAAACTTTCATTTTCTTTCTTAATTTCCTGGGCTTCTGCTTGTAGGTGTTTAAAAGGTTCCAGTGCTTTTGCTATCTTGGATTCTATCAACTCCATGATTTCCTCTTTAGCTTTATTAATCATCATGTTGACAGTGTGCAATATTTCTGCTTTCATCTCAGAGATCAGTTCTGATTTCCATTTTACTAGATCTGCTTTGGTTACCATTTCCGAGGGCCCTGGAGACTGGGCTTCAAACTTCTCTATTTCCCTTCCCCCTGTGTTACTTGGAGGTGAGGATCTTTGTGTCTGAGATTTTGAGTGTTTCTTCATCTCTGACCTGCCCTGTTTTCTGGCGCTGTTTGTTGCAAGTCACTTTCCTCCTAATAGTTAGGAACCTTAAAATAGCAGTGTTTCCTGGGTTGTTCTTTGCAGTCTGTATGGGAATCTAAAGAAAAACCCCTAGTTCTGGCACACCATATGAGGCACTCAATCAATACAGTCAGAACACCTTCTCCTGTCTGCTTTAGAGGCAGGGAGACTGTGGCTCCTGAACTGCTACAATGGCACTGTCTCAGGTTGCAATGGGCCTACCTGCTCACCAATACAGAGTCTCTGGGCTCACTTGTGCAGTCGGCCTGGAGGCCAGTAGGCTGTAGGCCCTGTGCAGTTGCAATGGTAGGGGCTGTTGTTCCAACAGGCCCACCTACTCACCAATACAAGCTGACTGGATGTGCTTCTGCAGTTACTGTGGAGAAAGTCAGACTCTGACCTGCTAACCTCAGTCCCTGGGCGCTCTTCCAGTGTAGGCCTGGAAGCCAGCAAGCTTCAACCCCAGCGCAGATTCAGTGACGCAGACTCGGTGCCGCAACCACCATTTCCCGAGCCACCCACTGCTAAACTCAGTCCCTGGGCGCTCTTCCGGCGACGGCCTGGAGGCCAGTAAGCTCCAACCCCGGCGCAGATTCGGTGGCACAGTCGCCACTTCCCGAGCCGCCCGCTGCTAAACTCAGTCCCTCTGTGAGTCCATTTTATTGATAGGAAAGAAAAGGACAAGACCTTCAGAGGAAATATCTAAAGGAGCCTGGGACAAATCAAGGTCGCAGCCACCCGCAGTGTTTCAGGTCACAGATCCGTCTTGGGCTGAGACAAAGTGTGACTGCAGCTCCCCTTCGGGGCCACACCACGCTGACTGTAAAGGCTGAGTGAACCAGGAGACACGAGACACGGGAGGTATGGTAAAACAGCTACCAAAGGTTAGCCCAGGCTTGCTTATAGGCAATTGTTTTCTAAAACTGCTTAGGCCAGTACTGGTTAGTCCTTGGAATTTAAAAAAAAAAAAAAAAAAGCTATTTTGTTAAGAGATAAAATGATATTTTTAAAGGTGGTTATTAAGACAAGTTATTAAGCTTTTAATTTTTACTTTTCTTTTGAAAAGAAAAGGTAGAGTTGATTTGGGCTTAAAATTTATAAAAGAACATAAATCTAAGTGTGCTTGCCATGAATATCACTGAAAGTACTTTTTATAATAACAGAAACAGGTATGTATAAAGTCTGATGTCAAAAACAATAGCTTATATTATTAGTTCTATTATAATAATTTTTAAAATAAATCTTCATTTACCAACCCTGGAGATTTAGGTTTTATGTTTAAGTAATTATTCAGATTGGTACAAAGTTGATGAGAGAAACGATGACATCACCATTACCTGTTTCAAGGTGTAAATGTAATCTAGAAAAATGGCTCATGTATTGACAAATCCCTGTAACTGAGATTTTACCTCTACTTACCTCTTAGTCATGGATTTTGAAATCCAAGATCCACTGAGTACGGAGTATTACAATACTGACATAACAAAATAACTTTCATCATTTCTAAAATTTCTTATCCCTGAGTACTTTTTCAGTCACAACTGTACTCATCCGTCAGTGTAAGCAAGAAATAAAATATTTTGATAAGTATTGTACATGTTTAAGTAATACAATGTGACAATCTGATATGAATACACTATAAAATTATTGCCTCAATCTAACACACTATCATTTCACATAAAATGCCCAAGACCTACTTTCAGTACATTTCAATTACACTCTCCCCATTCCCTACACTCCCAGCCCCTAGTAATTGCCATTCTGGTTTTTTTGTTGCTGGATTTTTTTTTTTATGTATTGAAATCTTTATTGGTACATTACATATACATATGATTGCGCTCCACAGTGAGAATTTGAGTTTGATTTTTTTAGTTTTTATGTATGAGATCATTTAGTACTTGTCTGTATCTAGCTGCTTTTTTTCTTTTTAACTCAGAATGATGTCCCTTCAGCTCAACTGCTTGCTATATCCTGTAGAATTTCTTTCCTTTGTAAGGCCATTAATATATATGGAGATTATATATATATTATATATATACATACACAGAGATATATATCCATCCCATATTTCCTTTATTCATCTAATGATGGAAATAAGTTGATTTCATTATCTTGGCTATTGTAAATAATGTCACAATTAACATGGGAATGTGGACATCCCGTATCTTGTGGATATCAAGAGAAGGATTTAACTTCCTTTGGATACATTCCCAGAAATAGGGTTGCTGGACCATATGGCACTCTATTTTTAACTTTGGAGAAACAAACTCCCACACTACTTTCCATATCACACTTTCGATTTTACTTCTTTCCAACTCACGCTTACTTGAACAGTACACAAGGCTTATCTCTTCTCCATATCCTCGGCAATACTTGTTATCTGTCCTAGTTTGTTTTGGTTGCTGTAGTAGAATACCACAGACTGGATAATTTATAACGAACAAAAATTTATTTTTCATAGTTCTGAGGCTAGGAAGTCCTGGGCTGAGCAAGAGCTGCCATCCAGCGAGAGTCTTCTTGCTTGTCGTCTTACAGCACAGCAAAAAACATCACTTGAGCAAGGGAGAGAGAAAGAAGGGGGCAATTTGATTCTTGTACAAGAGTGTGCTTCTGTGGCAATGGACACATCCTCATAATCAGGGCAGTAATCCATCCCTTGTGGCCTAGTCACCCCCTCAAGATCCCCCTCCTCACCAATGCTACACTAAAATCCTAACATATAAGCTTGAGGGGCTAATCAAACCATGACACTATCTTGTGACTTGTGATAGCAGCCTCTTCTGACAGTTACCATTTCTCTGGTGTCTGGTGATCTTGAGCACCTTTTCATATACCCATCAGCCTCTCGTATGGTTCTCCAGAAAAATGTCCATTCAAGTCCTTTGTCCATTAATTGGGTCACTATTGAGTTGTATGCATACCGTGTACATAATACTTTGGATATTAAACTCTTAGTGTATACAGGTTTAAAAATATTTTCTTCCATTTCACAGAACTTGTTTTCATTTTGTTGTAAGGGTTGTTGCTTTGCAGCTTTTTAATCTGATGTAGTCCCACTTGTTCCTTCTGGGGTTTTTGCCTATTTTATTTTTGTCCTATTTTCAAAAAAAAATCACTGCCCAGAACAGTGTCAAAGACTTTTTTTTCTTTTATTCTAGAAATTTTGAGGTTTAAGACTTTATTAATGGAATTACTCATTTTGAGTTATTTTTTGTACATGGTGTAAGCTAACACAGTATAAGATAAAATTCTAATTTTATTCTTTTAACACATGCATATCCAAATAAAATATTTTTTAAACTGTGATTCTAGAAACTTCAAGTTTAAGTAACTGAGAAGAGGAAGATTTACCAATTTTAAAAAATTTTAGGATCACTGTTAGATCTGTTATATGCATAGAAAATATTAAAATATATAATTCAACAGGAATAGCCTGTTTAATAATAAAGCAACCATGAAATTATAAGAACTTACTCTTGTACCCGGTTTTAGACTGAATGATTTACTGCATCTCCTTTAATCCTTAAGTTGCATATTCATTGCTGTATTTTCCTCTAACTGCTGTCACTTAAACTGTCATGCAGAATAGGGCAAATCAGGGTCAGTTTATATAAGCGGCATCAATCTGAAGAACTTCATCAGTCTTTATTTTAAGGCATTATGCAAAGAAAACTGACATTAAGAGAGCCTTAACTGACAGCAAATGAAATCAATCAGCAAATCACTAAGCCATAATAAACTCACTCAATTTGTAGATAACCCTCCCTTTTCCAGGTCTTCACCTAGGCAGTCCATCAAACGCTGTTTTTTGTCCAAGTAGCTGAAATGAATAGCAATTCTAGTTGTAGCACTTGAAAGTTCACGTGCTCACAGGCTTCAGCTTTCAATAATAAGCTTTAAAAGGAATTACCTCGTAAGGTTACATTTTTACTTAAAAATAGGCTTCAAAAAAAAGATACAAAGTCAAGTTTAGGATTTAGTTTCTGTCGTTTAACATTAATAACAAAAAATTACATTTCTATCATTTAGCGGATTTTCTACTTAGGGACACTTAGAACTGAACATTGTAATTTTAAAAAGTCAATCTCTAATATGTTTTATAATTTTTGTTTTTTACTAAAGGCAATGAAGTCTATCTCAAACTTTTCACATACAGACAAATACTGTCACCTTTCAGAGTGTTAGAATTTGAAGCCTCTCCCCCTACACACATACAAAAATTAAACAGTATAAATAAAGGCAAAAAAATGATTTAAAATAAGAAAATGGCAGCAATATTCATATAATGACTAAAAATAGAAGTACATAGAGAGTATCTACTGCCTAAGTTTTGGCGATGATTTGATACTGAACTGGGAGGAAACACTGATGTTGCTGAATATTTTGTCCTCCTGAAGGCACGTGCTGAACACATGATCGATCAAAAACCACCACGAGTCCAAACAGCGAGACACACCTCAGTGTACTTAGGTCACTACTCCTAACCCCAGACCCCCGGCCCGTCACCCCGCCGCTCTGTGTCAATGCAGCATTTTCTAACACAGAAAACACCTTCCCATGCACACTACCCCATCTGCCCCCCACAGAGCGGTGAGCCACGGCGAGACAGGCTTCACTGTCACCGTTTGCAGACGAGGAAATGGGGCTCAGAGCTGCTGAGTGACTTGCCAAGGTGCTTCGGTGACAGAGCCAGGACTTCAGCCCCGGCATCCCGACTCGCCACACGTTCTCTTCTATACTACCTTGTGCCCCTTTTCCTCAGAAAATGCAACTATTTTCTTTTCCAAATACTATGCTGCTAATAAAGTAATTCTCATTCTGATCAACATGATGTTTCTAGAGAATTTAGTGATGGACAGAAAATTGCACAGATTCATGGTTGCCACCTTCTCTGTAATCTTATTTAGTTGCTTGTCTTTTAGAGACCAAAAGTCTCAACCTGAAATGGAAAACTAAACAAGGTAACACCAGATCAAAGAGTATCGCTATGTGAGATAGTTAAAGGAAAATAATTCTAAAAATATCTGTGAGCTGTGTGTTTTTTCATATACATCATACAACCCTAACAATAACTCCAAGATACACCAGAGAACATGTCACCATCTCCATGTTCCAGATGAGAAAGTTGACATGCGAAAGAGCTCACAGAAAACAGTGATTCTAGGAATGTGCTCCAGTAACATTTAGTACATGAGACGTGAGATGATGCTAAAAGTGTAGCACCACAAGGCTAATTCATATCCGTCCTTCACAACAAAGGATAACATTGTGTTTTATAAGAAAAAGTTAACAGTTCCATAAAACACAAGAATTCTTGAGGTCTGTGTCATTTGTGTCTAGAGGAGGAAAGATTTCATCCATTCTCTGGCCAGAATACTAATTCCCAGCAAAACTATATAACCTTACCTTCTATAGTACTGATTCTGCTATGATATTATTCCTAATTTTTCTTCCTTAAATGAAGGAAGAAGTGATTTTAAAAGAACAGACAGATTTTCTGCATCATTCCTAGTTTTTAAAGAATTCCTATTAGAATTCACTTAATGGCAGTTGAGACCACTGCTACCACCAGATCTTTCCCATGGAGGGTGCAACTCAGCACGCAAGCTCCATTAAGAATTACAAAGTTGGGGCTGGGGATTTAGCTCAGTGGTTCCGTGCCTGCCTTGCAAGTGTAAGGACCACATTAGATTCCCAGTAACCACATACAGCAATGCCAGGTGTGGAGATTCATGCCACCCGCAATCAGTACCACATACCACAGTTCTGGGCACCTGTAATCCCAGCACTTGGGAGGCAGAGGCAGGAGGATTGCTGTGAGTTCAGGATGAGCTCAGGGCTAGCCTGAACTACAAAAGTGAGACCCTGTCTCAAAAAGAAAAGAATTACAAAGTTGGGAAATACTTCAGAACTTCACCAGACACTTTATGAAGATGCAATTTCTGATCCTCCTCTGTCATTTTGTCTCTTTCAAAAGGTAATGAGAGCTGAAAAGTCCTATGGGAGGTAAAAACCACACCTAGTCTGAAATACAGCCCATAATACAAGACATAAAATGTCTCATCTACTAAATATTTTTTTAAAACTTTACAGAGCTAGTAACTTTAACAGATCCTTTTTAACTATCAGTACCGAAGACTATGTTTTAATAATGAGCTCAAAGGAAAATATCTTAGTTGAATAAATCTTTTAAATTATAGAACCTAGAAATATTAGAATATATCATGTTAAAACCTAGCATTTGTTATTAGGTTTAAAATATGCTTACAAAACAGTATGACCCAATTATTTTTAAATATATAAAAGCATACTAAATATAAACTATATGTGCATTTTGTATTTTTACAAATTAACTAGAAAAATATGTATCAAATCTTAGTACTGGCTGTCTTAATAGCAGAATTACAAATGATTTTAAAAATTCCTCTATATTTCTCTGAAGAATATGACTGTCCAAATCACGCATAATTTTTATTATTTTTAATATTAATTTTTCAATCAAATTATATTAAGGCAAATGCCATCTTAGGCCTAAGTATATTAGACTTTATAAAAGTAAACTTTTTATGTATAATACTAATGAATCCACTTAATAAAAACTTTAATCAGTATATCATATTTTTATTTAAAACTATGTTGTAGTAGCAATATTTTCATTCAAAATGGCTCATTTTCATGTTTTTTGGTTTTTGAGACAGGGTCTCACATTGTAGTTCAGGCTGACCCTAAACTTACCATGTACCCCAGGCCAGCCTTGAACTCACCACAATTCTCTTGCCTCTGCCTCCAGAGTGCTGGGATTACACTCCTGAGCCACTATGACTGGCTTCATTTTCATGTTTAAAAAGATGACTAACTTTCAGGAAATTCACCATGTAGATGTGGGATAACACAAAGAAGAAAATATCAAAATGGGACCACCTTTCACATGGAACTGCCTCACCATCTCTTTAGTACGCCTAAAATGTAGAAATCTCTTGTAGAGCAATTAGAAGACTGTCTCATTAAGGAACACAATAGAGGGCCAGGGATTTAGCTCAGTGGTTCCAGCGCCTGTTTTGCAAGCACAAGGGCCCGGGTTCAATCCCCCGGTTAACCATATACAATGCTGGGTGTGCATACCACAGTGCCAGGCATGGTGGCTCACGCCTGTAATCCCAGCACTTGGGAGGCAGAGGCAGGAGGATTGCTGTGATGTGAGTTTGAGGCTGAGCTCTGAGCCAGCCTGAACTACAAAGCGAGACCCTGTCTCAAAAAAAAAAAAAAAGGAACACAATAGAAAATACACATAATTTACTAAGAATAATTCTTGACATTTTATTTCCTGACAGTTTATAGACACTTATATCATTTATTTCCTCACTCTATACATAAAAAATAATTATTTTCAACTCTCTATATAAAAATAGCTCAAAGAAATTTATATGCCTAAAATACATGCATAAATGTAAAATGTCATGGTATCCCAGAAGTTACAACACATATTAAAAAGTGGTCCAAAAGCAAACAAAGATTGCATACATAGGGGGTGGGGGGCTACAGGTCGAGGGGAAAAGGGAATAAATGAGAATCAAGTCATGTCATATTCCGGTACAAACTCTTAATGTTGAATGCGATTATGATGTGTATTCATAATGTACCAATAAAGATAATTTTTTTTTAAAAAGTGGTCTAATTTAAGGAGTATACAGTAACACTGTAGCTGCATTAAAATAATACAGTATTGTATTTACAGGGAAGACTTTGTTGTTTAAAATCTTTACAAATAAGTGGATTCACAAGGAACACTCTCTACTGAAGTGTTTATAAACACGTACTTAACAAGACATACTATATTTCCAAAGATATGTATGTATGTATGTATATATAATGAACTTTAAACACTGAGATAATTTGGAAGCTTTTCTCTTTAAATCATGTAGGTTTAGAAGTAAAAATTTAATGCCAAGTTTCTTAAGGGCATGCACAACTTACACAAAAGCAGTTTCCTGAGCCATCTTGCCAAATGTCCTTAATCAAGTATTCATTTGCCCATATATAATGAAGGCCTTCTCCATTCGAGGGATGATTCTCAGCTCTGAGAGCACTGCAGTGACGAGGACCAAGCCCTGACCCAATACAGCTTTGCTTTAGGGGAGAGTAACAAGCACGGAGTATTTACAATTTATCATCACTCGCCATTCTAAGCACCTCCAATGGGTCAGCACATTTAATGATCACACTAATGATCACACTGTGGGTTCAGAACGTTTACTATTTTCATTTTCATTTTAAAGGTGAAAAGGCCGAAACACTGGGTTTCTTACTCTCTCCACTATTTTCACACAAATGAAACTATTTTATAGAAAGAACCTACTTTTATTCTTTTTCTCTCAGTCGTCTAAAAATATAAATAAAAAGCCAGTGAAGCCACTGCTTAGAGAACACAGACCAGCATGATTAAGAGCGTCCTATTCAGCCGATGTGCGGCCTGCAGCACGTTACTTCATCCTCAGAAACTTTGGTTTCTTGCTTTGTAAGACAGAACATAAACAGACTATGGATCATTCATTAAGTCACTGAAAGGAATAAGGCTGTAATGTGAGGTGTTTAACCACAATAACTGGCATAGAGTAAGCACTCAACAAATGTCACCTATGTGTTTAATGACAATGGTTTTTTTAATCATTGAATGAAGATGAGACTATTTATTGGTTGCCTGCCAATATCTTCCAGCTATTATCAGCATGACAGACCATAATTATTGAAAAAATTGACAGTAAAAGATAATAAAAAAGAGATATTATCTTTATAAATTAGAGGCAGAATATTTTTATTATGAAGTTCTCTGTTTTCACACAGTTTCAGCCTTTTCATTTCAGACTAACTAGCTTACTCTGCGTGTTTTGGGGTTTTGGGTATTATAGCAAACGCCTGCTATACTATTACTTAGGAGATTTGAAAACATTAGTGTAATAGTTCTAAACATGCCAAAGGAAATTAGACAAAATTTTTCACTGGAGATATGTCCCATCAGAAAATCACAGGACATGAAAAAGCCAACAGAGAGCTAAAGTGAATAGTGCTTGACAAAATAATGTAAAGCTTTTGAAGGAACAGGTGTGAAAGCATAAAGTAGGTAAGCAGGTGGGCGAAGGGAGATTTTAAATAACCATTCCTCACAATAAAACACCTTCACAGTAGGAAGACAAGCTAGTGTTGCTTACTTCACTTCCACAAGGGCTCCACAACAGATGCAATAATAGTCACCATGCTCTGCCTTATTCCTCCTGCAAGTGCTCATTTGTGTGCTACTTACACACATTGACCCACTCAGTTCTACTACAAGCCTGAGAAATTGTTGGCACCACACTCTGTAACTCAGGAAAGTGGCACAAAAAGCTAACATCTGAGAGACAGGATGAACCGACTTTTCTTCTGTGGGAAAGCATAAACTATGTGCCCTACTAGATTCAGAGAATAAGTGATCTATGAGTCTTTGCTTTTCAGGAGTGCTCACCCATCTCCCATAGGATGGTAAATCCAATCTAGGATTTACCTTTAATGGAGCTTGCCCACTGAAAAAGACAGAAAACCTCAGCACCTATAGAACTCTTCTACATGGGAACTTGCAGCCTGACCCAATATTTCAATTCATTATTTCACTTTGCTTAGTGATCCTCTCCTAATCAAAACATGTGCATGCTAAAGAGTCCAATTCATCAACACAAAGAGTATAAAGCTGAACAAGTCTTGAATTTCTGAATCTACAGGTCGCAAAGACACATGCACTCTTTACCTTCTGTAGTATTATCCACCAAATCCAAAATATGGAATCAATCTAGTTTGACATCAATAAAAAACTGAACAAAGAAAATGTGGTGGAATCTGGGTATAATTCAGGGGTGACGAACTTGCCTAGTGCATGTGAGGCTGTGTCTTCAATCCTCAGAAGAACAAAAATAAGTAAAAATAAAAAGATACTCTTAAAGATAGTATACATCCACAATGGGGTATTATTTAGCAATAAAGAAGGACAATATCTTGTAATTTTCAGGAACAGAGATGAATCTGGAGGATATTAGGTTTAGTGAAGTAAATTGGACACAGAAAGCTAAATACCATAGATTCTCATTCATATTTACACATGGAAATTAAAGGACCTGATCTCCTAAAGAAAAGATTACTAAAGAGTGAGAAAAGGATGAGAGACAGAAAATTATTGGCTATCAGCTACAGAAACACTGTAAAGAGTAACCCATACTGCATAGTACAGTGGGGTGATTTCATTTAATAACTGCATATTTCAAAACAGCTAGAAGAAAGGATTTTGCATGTTCCCAAAACAAAAAACATTGTGTCTAAAGGGACAGATATGCTAATTACCTTGATTTATTATACATTGTATATATTACAGTTATCAAAATATTAGTATACTCCTTAAGATATACAATTATTTTTTCAATTAAATTTTTTAAAAAATATTGAATTCTGGGATCAGGGAGTTAGCTCAGTGGTTCCAGTGCCTGTCTTGCAAGCAAGCTCAAGGACTTGGGTTGGATCCCCAGGAAACCACATACAATACTGGGCGTGGAGACTCACGCTGACCAGCAATCAGTACCACATACCACAGTGTCGGGCATGGTGGCTCACACCTGTCATCCCAGCACTCGGGAGGCAGAGGCAGGAAGATTGCTGTGATGTGAGTTTGAGGCTGAGCTCAGGGTCAGCCTGAACTACAAAGCAAGACCCTGTCTTTAAAAAAAAAAAAAAAATGAATTCTTACACAAATAACCATAGTACTGGCATATTTAAAAGATGAAAAGTAGACTTTCATACTATGAGGTTATCCAATGAAAACAAATTTTTTAAGACAGAGTTTCACTATATAGTTCAGGCTGGTCTCAAACTCATGGGAACCCTCCTGCCTCAATTTACCAAGTGCCAGAATTACAAGCACACACCACCTTGCCCGGCTCAGAAACAAAATTTCTTAATGGGGTATGCTACAAGATAGCATACACTATGACCTACACAATACACAACTGTACAATCAATGTAAGTACAACAAAAGTTCCACTGTAGATTTCCAAAGTCATATTTACTAGTTCAGCTTTGCATTCAGCTCCAGGGCCCTGCTAGTTACTTACCATTGCTCTGAGATTACTTGTTCTGACTGCTGTTTTCCAATTATAAAATGAAAGATAGTATCATCTATCTGACAGGCCCATTATGAGAATTAAAAGATATAATGTATTCAAAGAGTTAAATATGGTGCCTGTTATACGGTAAGAATTCATTGAAATAGTAGCTATCATTATTGTTGGTTCTAGTTTGCTAACTACAATGCATATTGTTAAATTACAATGTACACTGTGGTAACGTCACTGGTGAACTTGCCCACGCAGGTAGATACATGGTAATGTATACGACCTGGTTTTATTAGCATCTAGAGAAGACATTAATTTAAACTACAGGTCTCTTATGCTTCCTTCTTGCTGTTCACAGACATCACAACCACAGATGTCATGCTATGTCCCCCGCCAAAAAAATAGCATTCCTGGGAATCAGTGTCCTCCTCAACACCCAAAATCTATTTGGGGGAAAGTTTTTATTCGTGAGTTATGACAAATATTAACCACTATGAGAGTCTGAATCAAGACAGCCAAAGTAAAGGATTATTTTATCATCATTGGAAAAATCTGAGATTATATTACATTCCTGGTTATAGTAAACTTGAAAAGTAAGTTTAAAATATGCATTTTAATCTTATCCTAAATAATGGTACAGGGCTGTAATCCACTAAAAAAAGTGTAAATATTTTATGTTTAATTATATAATGATATGTATTTTAGATAAATCAATGAACAATCTAATGAAAAAAAGCAACAAATATTTTTCTTTTGTAGAACATTAATTTGGCTACTAATAACATTAGGGTATGGATCTATAAAAAACTGATATTAAGTGTGTCCAAAATTAAAATTCTATGGGTTAATAAACTGAGGAATGAAAAAAAGATTCAATTTCAAAAGCTAAAAGAAAGACCGAGTTGTAAAAGACAATTCTCTTAAATCTACAGTGCTACTGAATGAAGGCAATCTCTTGAAATATCAGGCTTCCTAATATTTACATGATATTTATAATTTTTTTCTAAAGGAGATGTTGAAAAGAGAATAAGGCACACATTGAATTCTGTGTTGTCTAATTAAAATTTTTAACCTGAAGGAAAAAAATACCCACAAAAATGCAATTATAAAAGAACAGAGTGTATTTACAACATTGGAAAATAAATGTTTATGAAAATGTTTCTTCATTAAGTTTAAAGTATACTGAGGTTTATGATTTGGTGTTTTGAGCTTAAGAAATGAAATGACCCAGTTTGCACATATTATAATGCTCAATGAAATTAAATGTTAAAAGAGAAGTACTCTTTAATATAAAATACAATAAGGTTCTAGTTGTATTGAAATTTAATTACCACAAGAGAAATATTAGATATATTTTGAAATTAACATTCAGATTTGTCAGGATCTCTCTTGATAATTCTATCTAAAGTCATTTATTTTAAAACAGAAACAGCAACAGATAGAGACTAGCTTGAAGAGATAACAGTCTTATTGTCCTCTGCTGATAGGAAGGTAGGCGCTTTTACTGCTGCACTTTGCCATAAAATACAAATTTTTCCTTTGTAAAAACACTTTCCTGGAATATTTTAATAGGTTAGTTCTAGGCCTTCAACAAAAACATTTTTGTGTAAAATATACTGCTCCATGATAGAAGAAACATTTATTTGCATTTCTTTTAAATTATTCACAACACTTTTCGGCTTTCCTTCTCTCCAGTTAGTGCACTGTATTTGCTATATGCCTCGGTAGCAAACAATGTTATTTAGACTCTAACCTGGCATGCTACCACCTCTGGCCCGCCCTTGAGCCCCTCCATAGCAAAGGTCTCCAGGTGCAGTTTGGGCAGCTGCAGGGCGAAGTCATTCCTACTTGCTGCGCTCCGTGACAGCGAGATCTGATCTCTGACCTAAAGGGAAAAAAACAGCATCAATGGTAATTCCCCTTCAGACACATTAACTGGGATGAACTGGGTCCCCTTGAGCCCACTGAGTGGACTTGCATTGATCGCTGGACCTGAAATCCATGAATAAATTTAGGACTAATTGATTTTTCGTTGCAAATAAATCTCTAATTCAGAGTGCTGGGGGAGAATGTTAAGAAGAAAAAGCATCCTCCTGCTTGAAATGAAGAAGGAGAAGAAGAGTCACTGGAGCTCTTCTGAGGTTTAGAATCTTTTTCACAGTTCCACCCTGAAGAGAAAGAGGAGAGAAAGGGGGAAAAATTGCCAAATCCAAAGCAAACAGCAATCTTCTAATTATCATCACTTTCTAAAATGCATTTAACTAATATTAACTAGCATACATTGAGCACAACAGTTATTAGTACCAGTCTTTGAAAGAAACTTGACTAATATGTAACCTGGAATAAAATCAAATACACTCAACACAAAAGGATATTTTATAAACACACAAGAGATTTGTTTACCCTTTTTACTCTTCTAAATTCACAGAACTATATTAAACTTGAGTCTTAATAATTAAATACATGTAAAACAACTTAGTCACACAACTCCTAAATAAGATAACTGAGATAAAATCAGTAATATTTGTACCATATTTTAGTATTCAGAAATCTAACAATGCAAGCACATAACAGATGGAGAGAAATACAGTATCAATTCTCTTGCCCATATGAAATTAAGAGGCTGTTGATATCACACTGCCACCTTCTGGACAACGAGAAAATGATCTGTAAATACAAATACAAGGGAATGCTCAGAAACAGATATTTTGGGAGTGAATTTCCAAACTTAGAGACTTAAGAACTCCATAGAATGGTTTGAATTTAAGGAGGTCTAATTTTTAATCATACAGTAATAATTACATGGTTTTTCACATATATGCATGTTTTGTAACTTTTCTAATGCTTGAATGGGTTTTTAAAAATTTAACCTTTTGCTACCATACATTTGACATCTATTGAACTAATTTATAGACACAAGACCGAGACCCTTTTAAATTATGAAGCAAAGATCAAGAGTGGGAGGAAACTACAAAAATAATATTAATTCCCCAAATAAATGTATTTATACTTCTGAACTATTTTATCTGAACAGCTTCAAATGTAACTTAATACATTCTTTAACTCTCCATTTTTATATTATAGTGAAAAGCTTATGAAACTGAAGTATATTTTACTATATGAATGAGTTGCATAAGAAATATAAATAACTCACAATACTACTGTCTATATGGCTTCCTTAAATCAGCAAACTTGACATTTTAATTGTTCATGCTAATCTATGGGCCTAAGAATCTTTGTATTTCCTATGTTGATCTCAAGACTTTGTAATGAATTAATGTCAAAATGTATGCTGTAAAAATGTTGCAATTTTATTGCAATAATGTGAGTATTTATACACACTCAAGTCCCAATTCAAAATGTTTAATTACCTGGAACATTTTCCATACTTTTCAGTCAAGATGAGAATTCTACCATTTACTTTAACAAAATAAATCATATTTTTCAAATATATGTGTCATATGTTTTATATTTTTATTTAGGTATGGATGATTTCTCTCTCGTTTTCCTGTCACCAATTTATATCTATGGATAATTTCTCCCTTGCTTTTTTTGTCACCAAAGTGCACTCAGATAAAAGAAAACATTAATGTGGATTAAGGTACTAAGAATTTATCAACATCAAACCACTAGTGTTTTGCCTTCTACCCTTCTGAACCATAGTCAATAGATCTAAATATTTTACTGCACCCTGGCCAATTCATTGTTTGATGTTTAAAAACTCACCCAGAATCAAAGAAAATTTATTAAATTTGAGCCCCCAAATGAGATACTATTAGCTTTGAAAGTCAAGTTTAACTGCGATATTGATGATTCTCTTTTTTCTGTGACAAAATTCACTTGGGAAATCCTGGATGTCAAAGTACAAAAGCAGATTGCTAATACGGGCAAAGAAGGGGAGAAAAAACCATAAGCAATGTAGGTGTAATCCACTCCACAGTTCAAGCTGAAAGGGTCATGTAACCTGATTAATATCAGGCACCAAACTTCATCCATGAAGCTTGACATACCATGAGCCACATTTTATATTCTCTAAGTAAACTTCGTGACTAACAGTAAGGTAAGGCATTTGGCTCTTAAAATTACGATTTACTGTCATTTTAATATTTTCATAGCACATTAATTTGCCAAATTATTATCTACATTTTTAAGATCTTCAAAAATCATTTGTTTTGAAGATTGTGTATATAGGGGGCAGGGGGATGCAGGGTAGGGGAGCAAAAGGGAAAAAATGAGAATCAAGTCATGTCATATTCTGGCACAAACTCTTAATGCTGAATGCGATTATCATGTATATTCATAAAGTACCAATAAAGATAATTTTTAAAAGTTATTTGTTTTGTGCTGCACCTAATGATGTACACTGCAATTGTGTTATATGAATAACATACATATACTTCCGGGGTTTTGCTGTCTTCTTTGAGACAAAGCTTCCCTGTGTTCCCCCGGCTATCCTTGAACTCCTGGGCTCCAGTGATCTTACTGCCTCAGCCTCTCAAGTAACTGGGACCACAGGTACTACACACAGTTTAATATATATATTTGAATACTCTCACTATAAATTATCTGTTGAATGTTGACATTCCCATCAAGAGACAGCGACTTAAATAATAAGTGTAATATCAAACATTTTTACTAAAATTTTGAACTATTTTCCACTTTTTAATTAAACTGAAACTTTGAAAGAGCATCTAAAATGTTCTTCAGATAGTTCTAGAAAAAGTTTTTAGAAAAGTCTTGACAAATATCACATGGATCCTCTTCTATGAGAAATCTATAACTTAAATACTTTAAGTTACCAGTATGCAAGGGACAGTAGGAGACAGGAAAGTGGTCTCGCAGAGACAGGAAGGGAAAGGCGAGCAGAGCACAGGGATGGTGTGGAGGGAAGGGGCAGGCAAGAGGCTGCCACCAGCTCCCAAGACAGGTGCGGTTATCACGTATCACAAACACAGCGCAGTAATGAAAAAGGAAAAGAAAAAACCTGAAAGACGATTTCTTGGTACTTTTTACTTTAATGAATTAAGAGAGAACACAAGTAACTGAGAAAGGACCGACAAAGATGTATTAGTGCCGCCCAGCAGCAGGAAGGAAAGACACGAGAGGGAAAGGCGAGGGCAGAGGAGAGACTGTTCAGAAAGAGCGTGGGAGCGTGGGGTCACTCCACTACCATTCGGACTGTATGCCTCTTTTTCATTCTTATTTACATATAAATATCAGTGATAAAAACATGTATACAATATTTTCTACTGTAAAATGCCTGGTAATCATTCCTAACATATACTTACTTTTTCATAGAAGTTCACAATATAAATCTTAAATATCAGCTTTATAGTTTTGTTGTCATTTTTGTTTGTTTTTTGTTGTTTGAGACAGGGTCTCGCTTTGTAGTTTGGGCTGGTCCTGAACCTAGCCTCGAACTCAGCAATCCTCCTGCCTCTGCCTCCCAAGTGCTGGGATTACAGGTGTGAGCCACCACGCCCAGCACTCTGGTATGTGGTACTGATTGCTGGTGGGCATAAATCACCACGCCTGGCATTGTTGTATGTGGTGGTTACCAGGGATCGAACCCAAGCCCTTGCACTTGCAAGGCAGGTGCCGGTACCACTGAGCTAAAACCCCAGCCCATCAACTTTATAGTTTTTAATGTTCTGTAATACTGTATGATTTTTTTAATATTTAAAAAGCAAAAGAAAAAACAGATCTATTACTTCTAGTCTTAAATTTTGGTTTTAAAAAAGCATTTTACTTTTTCACTTTACTACTTTTAAAAAGCAGATCTTTGTAACAGTCATAAGATGAGAGAAAATAAGTTTCTAAAGAATCAAAATAGTCTCAAAAATATTTGTATTAAATAATTATATCTTTTAGAATACTTTATTATGTTAATTTTGTTTTAGTTAAATGATTGATCAGATCTATACTGATGGGTCTATTCTCATTCTATTCCTCTAGTTAGCCTTCATTTGCAAACCACCAATTTATTTTCTTATTTTCTGTACTTCTTACATAAAACAAGTTATTTCTGCTAGACATATGAACTATAAAATTAAGTTGGTCACTTCTAGAAAAATTGACCAATTCTTTAAATGTGAAGCTCTATCTTTTCTCAGGCAAAATCTTTCTGGACTCAATGTCCTAACTTTTAAAAACCAAGAAATAGAAACCAACCCAGGAGAAGTTACAGCGTAGACAAAAACTGAAATAGAATTCAGAATGCATGTAAGAAGACATATACATTGCCTCAATTCTGAATGTTTAGTAACATATCAGGACTATACACCATACTTTTTTTTTTCAACACTGTATCTGGCTAAATTGCCAAAGGTGGGATTAAATATGCAAACTTTCTGCCTCAGCCTCCTACAGTGCTGTTTATTACAGCTGTGCATCACCACAGCCAGCTATATCATCAGCTTAATCTGCCTAAAATTGTATTTCTTTCAATGTAGTATGGCCTCCAATGCTTCAGAGTAAAGCTTTTTTTTTTTTTTTTTCAGGTTTTTTTGAGACAGGGTCTCGCTTTGTGGTTCAGGCTGGCCCTCAGCTCAGCCTCAAACTCACATCACAATCCTCCTGCCTCTGCCTCCCCAGTGCTGGGTTTACAGGCGTGAGCCACCACGCCCGGCACTGTGGTATGTGGTACTGGTTGCTGCTGGGTGTGGATCTCCACACCCAGTATGGTTACGTGGTTACCGGGGAATCGAACCCGGGTCCTTGCGCTTGCAAGACAGGCGCCGGAACCACTGAGCTAACTCCCCAGCCCCAGAGTAAAGCTTTTACCAAAGATATTCCAATACAAACATAAACCTTTACAATATCTTTGCTCTATTTTGTTGCTTTTTGTCCTACTCCATCCTTTGTAAATTCTTCCACTTCCACTACTTACTGCTTTCCTTACTTTTTCTTATCACTTCTCATCTTATGCATAGTGCACACTGTATACCTGCTTCCTCATAGCCACACCAGATGTAGCCATCGCTTATTACTACACACGCAGTTGTATGGCATGCACACAACTGCATCTCTGGTTCACCTACTGCCCACGGCTGCTTGCCTGCTATGAAGGCAGAGTTGAGTAGAAGAGACAGAGACCATCTGGGCCACAAAGCTTAAATATTTACTTTCTCATCTTTAACACAAAGAGTTGCCCTAGAGATATGGAGGGAAACAAAATTTTTCACCCTCTATAAAGTCTTTATAATTATTATCTCCATAGAAGAAGAAACTTTGTTCCACCAACACAGGGTGCTATATCAAGGAAACTTTCTGGCCCTTTTGTCTTCAAGTGTTTTATGAAATACGAATACTGCATCGATTTCCAAGTTTTACATGGTCAACTACATAACTTGATTTGATCTAACTTTGTGACTCAACTATGGACCATCCAATCTAATACCTAATCAACAAAAAACTTGTTTCAACAAGTACAAGAGGAACAGTGGGCAGCCCTTTGTAATTACAAAATAAAGGGAGACAGGCATAGTGAACTATTACTCTATAAGAACCCTAATAGCAAAAAAGACATTATGCATTCAGAAGTCCTTAGTAAGTATGTGATCAGACAAAAATATCATCCCGAACTCATGAATTCTACAATGCAGAAGGTATGGAAAATAAGAAGATATTTAGACAACTGCAGGATCCTGATATACACACAGTGACAGGAGGGATCAGAGACCGTCACTGCAGTGGAGCTGATGTTCAGGAGTGAACACTTGCATCTAAACTGTATTTCCTCCTCCTTTCCCCTTTTCGTCAACTGCTTACTTAATGAAATGGACCCATAACATTATTACTATTTCTATTTGTAATAATACCCTTACTGTTTTAATGGTGCTTCATCATATTTTCCAAAGTACTTTTCACACTACTTCACTTGATTCTGCTGTGCACCTTGTGAAAATTACTGTTAACCCAAATATAAGGACATTGAACCCAGTGCTTTCAGCACCAAATAATCATATCTCTTAATGTCTAGATACCATTAGGTAGCAGCTAAACAAATGACTTAATATTTTGTTACTTTTTTCATGTACCTATTCTCCCCCTTTTTGGAGTTTTGGCTAGCAATTAAAGCAAAAATCTTTTAAGTTTCATAAAATTGTTATAACAAGCAATGAAGAATACTGGGCATCCTTAATCTTCTCCATAGTGTCCTTGCCCTTGTGGGCCTGGGCATTCTCACTCTTATTTTCATACTCTCTTCTCTTACACACACACACACACACACACACACACACACACACCACACACACACACACATACACACACACACACATACACACTCACTCACACCACTGAAAGAAAACTATGTTTAGACAGTAGGTACAACCCCACATGAAAAATCCCCAAACCACACAGTGCCAGGACATATGTAACAGTTTCTGCAATGACCATACCTTAGCACTTTCTCAGGAGAGAAAGAAACTGCAGTGCAGAAATTTGTAATTTGAAAAGAAGGAGGTAAGAGATTAGCCTTTAATTGCTGGAACATCATTTAAGTTAGCCTATGACTTTGAAGGAGAACACAGCCGTCTCTGGTGATTATCAGATGCTGACATCAGAAAAGAGTGCAAAAACAATAACCCTACATATGAGAGCTACCTCCCAATTCTATAACTAAAAACCTGATCTTTTGAATGTCATATTATTAGCTGGGCCAAATACCAACCAAAGATCTGAAAAATTGGTCACTTGAATCAAATTATCTGGCTGGGGACTCAATCACAAATATCTTACAGAGGCACTAAATGGCATGATAAATCTGAAGGCTATGTACCCTACCGATAACCATACCATGACCTTAGACTATGTGAGCAAACACAAAAGTCAGACCTGAGAACAGAGAAGTGTATTTATAAATTGTTTCAATCCTGAAGTAAATTATTTCAAAAAGTAAAGTTAGGTGCACACTGAAATTATTTATATTTGTTCAAGTCAAAAGCTGTTAAGCATATGTACATGACACTCTGCAGTGTCTTATCTTTACTCATTAAGTTTAGAAATCCCTCTTGAGCTGGAGTGCCATGTCTGGTTTGGACAGTTCAGAAAAACACTAAACAACATGAGTGATGACACATAAGAAACCTCCACAGACAGAGTCGTCATTATCAACTCAGGACACTTGCATGTCCTGCACAGCTGATAATTCAGGAAAGAGGTTCAAGAAATTGAGAATGAGGAGTTTAAAGATTACAAGCAATGTTTAGACAGTCACTGATGAGTCACTAATGATCATTTTTTTAAAGGAAGAAGATCATATCTCAACTCTTAAATGCTGTCAGTTTCATAAATTTTAAAAATTCTGTGATCTTTTTATTCTTTACAAATGAACTAAAAGATAAAATAAAGATAATTATGTATTCTGGTCAACTATTTCAAAGATTATAAAATCATATTTAAATATTTGGCTACACAGTATCTTCATCTGTCATGTCCTATTTGACTCCTATCTCATTCCCAATCCACCATAACACAGAAATATATCTCTGTCTGAGGAGTTAAATTAGTCATTACATTCTGAGTACATTACATTCTGAGTACACTTCTCTTTCTTAGAGACACTCTTATTGAATGGAGGTTTTATCCTCTCTCCCTTAGTAGGTAAAGTAACTACAAACACTGTTTTTAGCACTGAACAAAGCAGACGATAATATCAACAAGATTTCAGCTATAATCTGGAAATAACTTTAGCTATGTGTAAAAACTACCTGAAGGTTTGACTCAACAAACATTCATTCAGTTCCCACAGTGACAGATGCTGAACATATAACAACTAAGAAGACAATTCTATCTCTCAAGGATTACAAACACTAGTGGCATAATTAATCTTTTAAAGTGCATTTTCTAGCTTCCTATTTATCTAAAATGTTTTGTTTCTCTTGTCAAGAGTATACCAACTTCTTCACCAGAGTATTATGCTAATCTTAAAACTTTATCCCCTGGCCAGGGAGTTAGCTCAGTGTTCTAGTGCCTGCCTTGCAAGCACAAGGGCCCAGGTTCAACCCCTGCTATCCACATTCACTAATACTGGGCGTGGCAACTCTCCTAACAGCAATCAGTACCACATAGCACAATGCTGGGCGTGGTAGCTCATGCCTGTAATCCCAGAACTCAGGAGGCAGACAGGAGGTTTGCTGTGAGTTCCAGACTCGCCTGGGTTACATGGTGAGCTCAGGGCCAGCCGAAACTACAAAGTGAGACCCTGTCTCAAAAAAAAAAAAGGAAAAGAAAAAAAAAAGAAACTTTATCCTTGACTTTTCCCAAAGTTCAGACTCACGTATCCTACAGATTTTCCATATTATCTTAAAATCAATTTTCTCAAACATTATTTTCTATCTTCTACAAGCTACAAAAAAATATATCTGGGAAAAGCCCCACTTGTTATATGTCCAGCATCAGTTCAGAGCATCATGAGAACCACCCTGCCCTGACTTTCTCGCCCCCTGTGCTGTTTTACTGCACAAGTTTCATGCTGCTCCCTCAGACGCCACACACACTCACCATCCGGGCTCGAACCTTCACCATCCCTCATGTAGCCTAATTCTGTAACACTGCATGGAGCTCTTGACTCCCAGGCTCATGGCTCTTAAAAATCTCCTTCATTTCTCGTTGCATCTACTCCGTAGAATCTGCTCTCTAGAGCTCCAGTCCAGTAAGGAAATCTAACCATATCATTCCCTAGGCTTAAACCCTGGTTTACTCCCCACGGCCTCAACAGTAAGATTCAACTTTCTCAGCAGGGCAAAAACTTCCATGACCTAGCTTTTACTTGCCTCGTTGAGCCTCACCTCTTGCACTTGATGTCAAACTGAAAATATCTGCTCATGCTTTCATGAACTGGCTCACGCTATTTGTTGCTAACATGTTTTTCTCATCTTTCCTCACCCTTCGAGGATCCACTCTGGTATTAGTTTTCTTTCTAGAAGGTGCTAGACAACCTCTGGGTTTCGTAAGTATACCCTAGATGAATAATTCTTATCAATATGGATGTACAAAAGTGCGTCTTATGAGTCCGTATGGACTGTCAATGTGTGCTGAAATCATCCACGTCTGTTGAGGGTGATAACATATACACATCCTAGTGCACTTATTCTATACATGGTTCCCTGGAGGCTGGTACATTCCTAGTACATTACATATACCCAAAAAGCATTTGGGGCTGAACACAGTGGACTTCTTATTTTATCTTTTAGAAGAGTATCTTAGCGTTTTATCAGTGTGACAAAATACCTAAGAAACTCAACTAAAAAGAAGAAAAGATTTATGTTGACTCATTGTTCCTGAGGTTTGAGTCCCTGGTCATGTGGTCCTATTGCTTTGAGCCTGTAGTGGCTCAGTACATCATAGTTGAGGAAATCTATTCAACTCATGGTAGCTGGGATGCAAAGAGAAGAGAAAGAAAGAGACCATGAGTCTCAACCTCCTCTTCAAGTTCAGCCCCCAATGATCCAATGTCCTGCTCTAGGCTAGTGGTGGCACTCCTCTCACACATGTGCCACAATGGGCTGTTTATGGCACTGAAAGCTCTAAAAGTTTTATCATCAGTACTCTAGGCCCTATTTCCCAAAGGTTCTACTACCTTTCAAAAACACCAGGTGCTGGAGCCAGGGGTTTAGCTCAGTGGTTCCAGTGCCAGTCTTGCAAGCACAAGGTCCTCAATTCAATCCCTGGTAACTGCATACAGCAATGCTGGGTGTGGTGACTCATGCCCAAGAGCAATCAGTGCCATATACCACAATGCTGGGTGTGGTGGCTCAGCCTATAATCCCATCACTCGTGAGGCAGAGGCAGGACTGCTGTGAATTCGAGCCTCTCCTGGGATACAGAGTGAGCTCAGGGCTGGCCTGAACTACAAAGCGAGACCCTATCACAAAAAAAAAAAAAAAAAAAAACCCACCTGGGGCTGGCAGCCAAGTCCTCAGGATGTGCACCATCAGGAGAAATTCAATATCCAAACCATAACAATGACTTACTGAAGCAGCACTTAACACCTCTCAATGAATCCTTACTGGTACCTTTGAAGTCCATTGGGCCAAATGATTATGTATGGAAATAATTCATCCACCTAAACTTGCAAGGGTCCAAGTAATTTCTAAAGGCCTCAAGAATCTATCTAGTCTGCTAATTCAAAAACACAAATAGTTACTATAAAAATATCCTTCCATTTCTTACTATATTCCCATTTTCCCTAAATACTTGTATTTTTGCTCCCAGCTGTACTAAACTAAGACATTTTTCTATTACACTTTTTAGTACCTAATACATATTTAATAATTTTATCAAACCCAATTCTACATAATCCAGACAGTATCCTACCCACTAAGATATCATCCTATACTAAATATTGTAATTACTCTTCTTTACCTTTTCAGCCTTAAAGTAGATATACGTAAGCATATTTGGAAAAGTTTATAATTTTTTAAGAGAATAAATATTTCCTGCATTTTCAGTAATATTAGAAGTCTGCTGGTAAAGCTATTAGAAAAATAAAAGTATATGTTTTAAGGATTGATGTTGGTAAAATGGCAAAATAAGAAACTGCTATGATATTCTCTCCATATAAGCAGCAAAGTAGCACAGATAGCAGAATCAATTTTTTTCGGAATCTCAAAAAAGTTTATGGTAACAAAATGAAAGCTTAATTGAAGAAAAATACCTGCATGTCAGTATTTAAGGAACTCCCCATCAAAATATTAGTAGACCACTAAACTAACAGAGCATAGACTTCAGTAGCCACATATGACAAAAAGATATAAACGTTCTATAGAAAAGTTCCAAAATGTCACTAAACAGCACCTAGAATAAACAACAACAACTCTGGAGTTGGGAGGAGAATCCAATTTCCATAGTTGTGACATTATAATATTTAAAATATTTACCTCGTAAAATTATATATTCAAGAAAGAAAGTATGATCTATACATAAGAAAAGCAAATTAACAGGAACTGTCTCTAAACAATATTAAGACACTGAGTTTACCACAAGACATCTTTAATTATCTTAAAAATATTTAAGAAGGGCTGGGGAGTTAGCTCAGCGGTTCCGGCGCCTGTCTTGCAAGCGCAAGGGCCCGGGTTCGATTCCCCAGTAACCACATAACAATACTGGGTGTGGAGACTCACCCCAGCAGCAACCAGCACCACATACCACAGTGCCAGGCGTGGTGGCTCACGCCTGTAATCCCAGCACTCGGGAGGCAGAGGCAGGAGGATTGCTGTGATGTGAGTTTGAGGCTGAGCTCAGGGCAAGCCTGAACCACAAAGTGAGATCCTGTCTCAAAAAACCTAAAAAAAAAAAAAAAAATTAAGAACTTCAAGAAAACCACAAGGACAATATTTTACAAAATATAAAGAGATTAAGTATATAAAAAAAAAAAAAAAACAGAAATTTTGGAGATGACACAAAGTTTCAAAGTGAGGAAAAAAGAAAACCCTGTCACCCAAGAGTTCCGTATCTGACAAAAGCAGCCTTCACAAATGAAAGCGCGCCACCAGCCAGGGGCTAGAGCAGGGCACCCTGGGCCCTCCTCCTCCCTTGCCCCTCACAGAGGGGTACAACAGCAACACATGGCTCCATTTTATTCATAAAAATTCCAGAAACTAAAGAGAGGCTTCTGTACCCTAAGCAACACAAATCTAGGCGTACTGAAGCCAGCAGTAAAATTAAAGACTTTCTGGGGCCGGGGAGTTAGCTCAGTGGTTCCGGCGCCTGTCTTGCAAGCGCAAGGGCCCGGGTTCGATTCCCCGGTAACCACATAACAATACTGGGTGTGGAGACCCACACCCAGCAGCAACCAGTACCACATACCACAGTGCCGGGCGTGGTGGCTCACGCCTGTAATCCCAGC
>PVIR01023838.1:0-14170 GCA_004026965.1 Petromus typicus
CACAGGCAGAGTGCCAGGGCTGGGTTTGGAATGAGGCACTTGCTGATCTAGTCGACGAGTGCAGCAGATGTTTCTCCGACAGTGCCAGGCCAAGTGCGTGGGCCGCCCATATGACCCCCCATGCGACCCACAGGCCTCAGCGGTCCTGGAAGCACCAAAGGTGGCACATGGCTCAGGTCGGAGGCCAAGAGGTCCAGCCTGCACACAAAGGCCCAACCCTGGACCCCTCCATCACACCGCTCCTTTTCTCCTCCCTCTATTGCCATCCTGTGTATACAACCTCAGTGATCACACCCCCAGATTCCACAGGGGTCACAGGAGGCCAAATTAGTTACTCACGGCAGGTGTGACAGTGCATACCGTGACCCCAGCACTGGGAAGGCTGAGGCCAGAGTCAGCACAAGTTCAAGACCACTCTGAACTACTATGAGACTGTGAACTACTACTGAGACTGTGTCTCAAAAAAACCAGACCTGGGACCAGGGATTTGGTTCAGTGGTTCCAGCACCTGTCTTGCAAGTGCAAGGACCCGGGTTCGATCCCCTGGTAACCACATACAATACTGAGTGTGGAGACTCACCCCAGCAGCAATCAGTACCACATACCACAGTGCCAGGCATGGTGGCTCACACCTGTAATCCCAGCACTCAGGAGGCAGAGGCAGGAGGATTGCTGTGATGTGAGTTGGAGGCTGAGCTCAGGGCCAGCCTGAAATACAAAGTGAGACCCTGTCTCAAAAAACCAAAACAAAACAAAACAAAACAGACCAAACCAAACCGAAATAATAAAGCCACTCACAAGAGGCAAAGACCAGACCTTTCCATGCCTAGAGCAATGCCAATTACACCCTACCCTGGGAGAACACTGGCTAAGGGATTTCAAGGGGGAACGTCATGTTTAGCTTTAGAATCCCCTAACTGTCTCCCCAACACCCCTCTTTTGTTCTCAATTCTCTCTATGGGCTGCAAACCCTACAAGAGCCTGAGATTCTGTGCACGACTCGTGGCTGCGCAACCTGGGGCTCCTGTGCCCCTCGTGCCACTCTCTGTCCACCATCTAAGCATCTCAGCACCACAGAGGGGAAGGTCACACTGCAGATGGCCACTGAGGCCGATCCAGCCCTCCCTCCGTGATGCCAGGTTTTCCTGTGGAAGGTCACCGGAAAGCCCGAAAATCAAGGGAAGCCCCCGCTTCACAGCTCTTCGGTTGGGCACAGCTGGGGTGCCGGGACAGGGACCCAGAGCCAGCCAAGGCTCCTCCTGCAGCCAGATGGCGAGGCCCTGCCTGCCCGCTGCACGGTGCCGCTCCTGCCGTGCCAACACCTGCCCTGCCCGGCTGCCCAGATGGCCACCCTGAGCCCTGCCAATATGGTGGGTGGCTTACAGTGGCAGCAGCCAGCGCCCTGGCCTCTCAAGTCCGGTCCTGGTCACCCTGTCCCCACATCTACTGGGCGCTTTCCACATCTACAGAAGCCATCCACCCACACACCAGGTCTGGACCTCACAGGAGGTACAGACCCTGCCCTGCCCCAGCACTGGGCCCAGGGCTCTGGGAGGAGATATGGAAGCCATCGCAAGGCTCACTGTGGTCCTTATCCCCACACTGGCTCAGAAGGCGACCCAGAGCCACAGCCGAAGGGCCCTGCAGAAGTGAGAGAGAGAGCACATGGTACAGGGACAGCAGCGCAGCAGGGCCAGCACTGAGGCCCAGCGGTGCCTGGACATGCAGCGAGCTCACCGCCCCAGCAGCTAACTTCTGCTGTGTCCAGGGAGGACAGCAACAGCCCCCGAGCTCCTTTCCTAGAGGGTGGGGAGCTGTCTTCCCCGGATAGTGGGAAGCCTAGGTCAGGCCCACAGTGACCTCCCTGCCTGCAGCCAGGCTCAGGTGTCATCCGGATCCTTGTCACACCCAACGAAGAAACCACACACGGATGGTGTGGTTCCTTGGAGAGCCTGCTGGGTTTCATTCCTGTCCCAGTGGCGGACAAAGACATCTCTTGTTTGTCCCCCGGGTCTGAACAGCCCACAGTCACAGGGCTGGCTGAAGCAGGGACCTGGCTGTCTTGGATACAATGGTGCAACCTCTCATTGGGGTCCCCAGCGAAATGTGCATGGGGAGCTATAGTGAGGAAGCCCCTGCTTGTGGACAACTCTCTTTATGCCAAGGATTGTGTCAGGCACTGGGGACGCAAGAACAGCAGGACACAGGCATTGATCCAAAGCTGGTGGGCAGGCGGCCTGGCAGCTCACCCTAAGCCAGTGCACAGAGAACAAGGCCAAGGGCAGCTGAGGCCCAGTGCCAAGAGACAGTGGTCGGAGGAGGAGACAGTGATGGTGAGAACAAGGCCTCTACTCCGCTCTGCCTCACTGCCACCAACACCACCGGCACACAGCAGCGAGGATGAGGGGGAGGGGTCCCACAGCCAGGGGAGCACCTTGAGCACTGCTCTGCGCCCAGGGATCTAGCCCAGGGAGGCAGCTGTGTCTCCCACCGCACGGCAGGGACCACAGAAACACGTCACGTTTCCGAGGTTTCAGCTCTGACCCGGACACATCTCAGCACCAGGATTTGGACTGACAGCATCTCTCCTCTAAGAAAGGTGCTTTCTCCTCTTTGGGGGAGCTGAGCGCACAGGGCTGGCAGGGCCATCTTCCTGGGACTGAGGGCCTCAGGACCTGGGGATGGCTCTCAGCTGTCACTGCCAGGGAGGGACAGGCAATGTCCTGGGACCGGCTGCCGGCTCTCCTGGCCACCCCAGTGCCTGCTGGCCATGAAGGGACAGAGGAGGAATGTGCCTGGAGCCTTAGCCTCGGCTGGGCAACAGGTCTTGGGCAGCTGTCCTCCTTTGTGGGGGACAGAAGGGCACCTGGCCCTCCATGGCCAATATCCTGTTAGAGAGCCTCACAGTCCACTCTGGCCTGCCGAGAACGGCTCACCCAGCTCCTCGCCAGCAGAATAAGGCCAGGGCGGGCTCTAGCTGGCTGTGTCCACAGGGAGAAGCCCCGGCCCTCACCTTTCCCGGGCTCCAGCATCGGCCAGGATGCTCGGGCTCCAGGAGGGAGAACAGAGGTGGAGGACCGGCAGCAGCAGCAGGAGAGGAAAGCCTTACTGGGTCTGCCCTGGGGGAAAGGTCAGAGATCAAAGGGCAGTGAACCACAAGGGCATAGAAGGCCAGAAACCAGCCAGGATATGTGTGTGCGCACACACACACACACACACACACACACACACGCTTCTCCGTCCCGTTAGAAGAAAAGGGTTAGGCTGAGGCTCTCTGGGGCTGTAGGGAGCCAGCCGAGCCCAGGAAAGGGAGGGCCACCGGTCCTGGGGGACACAGCCCGGGACAGGGGTGGTGCCTGGGGCCTCTTGGATCGGCTGCCAGCGAATCTGAACAAAGGTGGGTTTGGACTCAAGCCCCAGGGTCAGAGGCGCCGCTGATGTCCGCAGGAACCCGCGACAGCGCGAGGCCAAGCTCCGGCCAGGCCACCTTTGTCCCTCGCGCAACCTCCAGACCTGCGACCACCTCCCCTGGCAGTCACCCGCCCAGTGTGCACTCACCCGGTCGCCGCTGGCCGGGGCTCCGCAGATCCGTTCCTCGGGAGGAGGCGCCGGGGGACCCGGGGTCTCAACCCGGATCAGACGGTGCGGGGGCGAGCCGTGGCGCGGGGGCGGCGCGGGGCCGGGGGCGGCGGGGGCGGTGAGAGCGGCTGAGCCGGACGGACCCCCGGAGTAGGGGTCCTCGAAGTCGCGTTCCCGCTGCAGCCGGTAGGCGGCAAGGATGTCCGGGGGTGGCGCGGGGGGCGCAGCCGGGCAGGGCGCGGGGGGCCGGTAGTCCGGCTCTGGGGGCGCAGGCTTGCCGCCCCCGCCGCCGCCGCCCGCCCCGCGGAAGCCCAGGTGCTCTCGAAGCCACTTCGCCACCCCGCCGCTGCCGCCCCCTCCTGGGCCTGCACCCGCCCCTCCCGCGCCGCGGCGGGACCCCCCCGGGCCGCCCCCGGCGCCCCCCTGCGCGCGCGGCGCGGGGCCAGAGCCCGCGGGAGGAGCTCCGCTCAGTAGCATGGGGCCGCGGGACTGCGCGCGGGGAGCGCGGCGGCGGCGGGGGCGGGGCCGGGGCGGGGCGCCGGGAACAAGGGAGGGGCGGGGCCGCGGGCGGGGCGGGGCCTCGAGAACAAGGGAGGGGCGGGGCTGCGGGCGGGGTGGCCTCAAGAGACGCGCGCCCCCCACGTGTTGCTGCGCGTGCCCTGGGGGCTCACCTCGCCCCGCTCTGTTCCCTCGCCAACCTGAGGCGCCTTCGACCCCCTTCCTCCTTCCCCAAGGCCTCCTCCAGGCAACTGCAGCCGGGCAGGACCGTCTCCATAGAACTACTGAGGGCCCTCTGCACCGTGTGCCAGTCCCTTCCCCGGTCCAGCTCACACCCCACCTAGGTTGCTTTCCAATCCAGACAAACACTTGGGGAGCACGGTCAAGCCCCCCGGGGCACCCACGTCTCCCACCCCGTTTACACCCGAAAACACCCGGTGCACGCATACCCGCCCACCCTGCCCCACGGCTGAGCGCACGCCCGCGGGAATCCCCGGGCCACGTCCCGGGTTGCAGTGTCAGTCAGATTCGTGACAGAATGGAAACAGACAAGTCAATAGATCCAAGACTAGAGCTCCAGCGCTGTCACGAGCCCCCTCCTCCAACCTCCAGTGCTCAAGCGCGAGGTGTTTCTTAGAAATAAAGCCATTTCCTCCAGAAGTGTTGGGTCCCTGAAGCCGAGGCCAGATCTGGGCTCAGCTAGGTGTCTCTCGGTCATTTCGGGGAGGCGAGAGCTCAGGGGGCTCCGAGCTGTAGAGAAGGAAGCCATGGGTGGGGAAATTGGAAGGCTAGGAGGACCCCCAGGGCCTCGGGGCTCGAAGCATTTGGTCCATTTCTGCTTTGTGCAAGTTCTGGCGCCTCTCGAACTTTAACGTGAACATGATTCTCCTGGGGGGTCTTTTTAAACTACGTTCTGATTTTTCATTTGTTTTTTAATCAAGGCCTCGCTGTGGTTCAGGCTGGCCTTGAATTCCGTATGTAGTTTAGACTGGCCTCAAACTCACAGCGATCTTCCTGCCTCAGCCTTCTCAGTGCTGGGATTACAGCTGTGTGCCACTAGCCTGGGCTGAACTCTAGGTCCTGAGTCTGTATCTGGTGTGAATGGAGCTCCAGACCTGATGGTTCTTTGAGAAGAGCAGAAGATTGTGAAGAACCTGGAAAGGACAGAAGAGAAAATACACGTGTTTCCTAAACATGTAGAGTATTAACGGGCACTGTAAAGGTTGGCACCACTGACCACCCAGGGGAACAGTCTTGTTAGCTTGCAGGTCTCACCGCATCAGGATTCTATGGAGAAGAGGGGTCTTCCTGTCACATAATACAAACTTGCCAGAGGCACAGGACAAATGTGAACGGAGGCAATTTCTTACTAATTTTATATAACCATGATTGTTGAGTGTAAATAATTTTATGTACTTTTTTCTTAACATTGCATACTAGTTTCCCCACTTTGGTCCTGTAACCTTTATTTCTTTTCTTCTTTAAACCTCCAGAAGAAGCAGGGTGTGGTGGCTCATGCGTGAAATCCCAGCACTCCAAAGGCTGAGGCAGAAGGATTGCTGTGAGTTCAACAGCAGCTTGGGTTGTACAGTGAGTTCAAGGCCACCCTGAACTACATAGTGAGAAGCTGTCTCAAAAACCAGAAACAAAACCAACAAAAAGATCCAATCACTGTTCACCGCCATGGTTGTTCATGTTTCTGTAGTTTATTTTAATCTTATGTGGTCCTCGTTTTCCTTTTTTTGCTGGTTTGTTTTTCATGACATTGATCATATTGAAGTATCCAGGCCCACTGTCATCCAGAATGTGCCACATTCTGGGTTTTCGCGAAGTTTTTCTGTTTCTGGAAAGACCACTACGTAGGAGATGTCGTGGATTTCCTGGTCTGCCACACCGGTGAGACTGTGATGTCCATTTGTCCCCTTATTGGTGATATTAGATGATCACTAGAGTAAATTGAAGCTCTCCTTTATTTAAAGGGAGCTGGGAGTGGTGGCACATGCCTATAATCACAGCTATTTAGGAAGCTGAGGCAGGCGGAGAGTGACCCAGAGGGCAGGCTGAGACTCTTCAAACAAGGACAAGAAAAAGCAAGGTGAGCTGCTGGCTTCCAACATTTCCCCCCGAGGCTTGGGCCGGCCTAGGACCTGTCTGTGTAGTCACTCTGGGGCTGCACAGGCGACCTGTCACCCTTTCTCTGCACTTTTAGCTGTTGCAGTTGAAGCTGTGCACAAGTGGCTTTCTCAGTCTTCTTCTCTTTTCTGTTTTACTCTCATGACCATGGACTAAAAAATTAGTTTTTAGGATAAATTGTTTATTTATTTTGAATGGAACCCACTCAGGGCATCACACTGACCTACAACCTCAACGCTTTTATTTTTTATTTTAAAACAAGGTCTTGCTAAACTGCCAGAGTTGACCTAAAACTTGCAATCCTTTTGCCTCAGCCTCCTGAGTTGCTGGAATTACCAATGAGATCCACTGGGCTTGGAGGAACTATTTTTTTTATTCAAGATAGAATCTATTATCATTGTTCTCTGTGTGTGTTTCTCTCTGTAACCCTTGCCCTCTCCCTCTCCTCAAATTGCCCCAAATTTGGATACTGGCTGCTGCTTCTTTGGAACTTGGGGCCATCACTTTTGAAGCATTTAGTTTTTCTTTAATAACATTCTGGAGTCAGACATTCCTTTAAGGGAATCTTCTTTCAGTCGGAAATGTAATTTAAAATTGACTTGATGCTTTTTAAATGACTACTGTCAAATGAATATATCTCATTTAGTGCAACATTTTCTTATTTGTTGAGCATTTAGAATATTTCCAGACTCCTCCTTCTAGATAACTCTGCAATGAACATCTTTATGCAGGTATTTTCTTAGCTTGAGATTATTCCTTTGGCAAGATGCCACTGGGGGCAAATCTTGACTGCTGACACACATTGGCCAGTTGCTCTCAGGAAAGGACTTAACGGCTAGCAGTGACTAAGAAGTCCCAAACCCAGTTGTTCTGTCTCCCTCCACTTCCTCCATGACGTCTTTCTAGAGCCTGAGTCTGGTCTCCCCGTCCTTGAAGCCTTCCTTAGGCTGATACTGGGTCTCCTCCCTCGCGTTGTGTCTCAGGGCCTCCCTTCACCTCAAAATGTCCCAAGTGTCACTCTTCTGTCACACTCCTGTTCTCTGCTTCAGATGCCCCAGCCCTGTCCTGAGCGCAGCTCCTGGCTTTGGTCTCGACTTTGCCTTGGCCTGGCTCCTGACAGCGCAGCTGCGTGCTTCTCCCGGTCCCTGGGAGTTTAGATGCTGGGATGGAGCTTAAGAGCAACAAATTTTATTTTCCTACATAGTTTTGCAAATTCGGTGTTTAGTTGCCAATAACTTAAAATTTGGAAAAAAAACTTGAGTGATCTTTCAAAAACATCTTCAGATTTCTGCCTTCTCCTGAAGCATCAAGAGGTCAATGCCATGAGTTCATATTTTGGTTAGGCACAACTGGCAGAAGCTCCTGTCAATATCTCTCCATGCCAAGGCTCTGGCAAGGGTATAAAAAGGAAAGGAGGAAGGAAGAGAGGTAAGATGGAAAGCAAGACTTAGAGGGTGATATGTCACTAGAAAAATGGAAGAGCATACTTTTTAGTGGAATCAGAGTCTGTTTATATTTAGTGCGAAAGTGATATGGTTCTTTATTGGAAGGACATTATATATAATCATAAAGGAAACATGAGCACTTCACTCCATTCAACTGTTTAGGGAAAGGCTCCGTGCTTGATATACCAAGCACAGACCTCAGCCAATCCCGCCGTCAGAGCACTAACATTTCCTAACTTCAGTGGTTTGTGACTCCAACTGGCCGCTGACATTCAGAGAATAGGAGAAGAGAGCGAAAGGCCTCAAGATGGACAGCCAAGTAGGTCTCCATTTCCACACTCCAAATTCAGGCTGCGACCCTGCCTGCCAGCCGGAAGTCAACGGTGCTCTTCCCAACAGGCTCCAGGTTCCCACTCAAAGTCTTTATTTTTTATGAATACAGTAAAGAATCCCTTTCTTATTCTCTCCATCCAGGAGTCAAGGTGAAGGATAAGCCCAGGATGTGTGTCCCCCAGGAAAATCCATCACCTGCAGTTCTGATCACGTCACATCATTTCAGGGACAAATAAGGGACTCTGCGTTTCATGCAAAAAGCAAAGAGGAATACGTTTGCATACGCACATATTTTTTACACCAGGACTGTCAGGAAAGATATACTGGGAACCGGCAAGCAATAGTACTAGATGGTGTTTATCTATTCCCTGTTTAGGAGTCCTGGGACTAATTTTTTTTAATGCATGGAAAGCCGGAGAAAAGCCCTAAAGTCACGAGGGCGCCGCTTTCCTGGTGTGGAACGACTTAGATGAGCGAGATCAAAACTGATCTGTGGTTGCCAGTAGTAAATGAAAATGGAGGGGGCGATCCTCGGGGCGGCTCTGTGTTCAGGGAGAAGCCAACAGTGGCTGTAGGAAGTGAGCTCAGGTTTTAACCAACTGCAAGGAAACGGGGTTAGGAGGGAAAAAAACATACAGTCTCCTTGCCGTGCCATTGTTCCCACAATGCCGTGACTCGGATTCGAACCGAGGTTGCTGCGGCCACAACGCAGAGTACTAACCACTATACGATCACGGCGAGCTACCGGAGACCTGTAGGAACCGGCCTCTGATTATCCTCTTCAGCAGTCACTGCCCGCCCGAGCCCTGCGTCACGGCGGGGCGGGCTTCCCGCCGGCAGGGCCGCGCAGGCGCATGCGCTATCGCCGGCTCCGCGGGCGTTTCCTTGGGGTTGGGGTCTCGCGGCCCAGGGGCGGGAGCGATGGTGGCTGCGGGAGGGCTCCCGTGAGCTCGGTGGGGCCTGGAGGACACCGCTGGAACCTCGGGGACAGGGAAGGCGCGAGCTCGGCTGTCGGGGGGGGGGCGGGGGGCTCTCGGTCCCTCGGGACCTGGCCCTGGGGTGCTCCTTCCCCTTGGGACCTCCCCCCCCCCCCCCGGCTTCTGCGGAGGGGGCACATCTGGAGCCGCTCGGTCTTCTAGCCGGCTCGTCCTTCCGCCGACGCTCCCTCCGCGCGGCTCTGGCCCGCGGGACCTGCCCCCCCTGAAGCCGGCGGGGACGCCTGCAAGGCTGAGAACGTGCCGGTGGCTTTTGACAAGTGAACTCAGGGGACCACCGGGTACCACCGGGTCTCAGGGCCGCGCTCCAGGTCGCACGCGGCCTGCACGTTTGCTCGGCTCCTGCGCGCCTGGCTCTCACCCGCTCCCTGCTTGGCGGCCGGAGAGGTCCCTCGGTCTCCCTGCGGGGTCGAGGGCTCCCCGGGTGGGGACGTCGCCGAGGAGGCTTGGGGAGCACCTGAAGGGGCAACTGCTTGGCAGCCCCAGCCTCGCTCCGACAGCCTGGCCTCTGAGCAAGCTGTTAAGCTCGCGCCCTCCCGCCTTCCGCCCCTTGGGCCACCGGCGCTTTCGCGGAACGCTGCCCTTTCGGCCGCCCAGGTTCCAGCTTGGTCCCCGCGCGTCGCCCACCCCGTGCGCACCGCGGGCCAACGTCTCCCTCCCGCGACTGGTTTAGCGCGAGCCGGTATTAAGTCGACCCGTAGATAGAGGCCGTTTTCGGAATGTTACACACTCAGGATAAAAATGGAGGCGAGCGACAAAACGCTACCCCCTTGCCGTGCTATTGTCCTCACAATGCCGTGACTCGGATTCGAACCGAGGTTGCTGCGGCCACAACGCAGAGTACTAACCACTATACGATCACGGCGAGCTACCGGGGACCGAGGGCTGGCCTGCCGCAGTTAGGCTCTTCTCTGTCTTAGGCCCCGCCCCCGCCACGTCACTATGTCACTGTCCCCACCTCCACCCCGCGGCTGAGACGTTGCAGGCTCGGGTTGGGGGACAGTGGGGCCGTCTGTATGGTCTCTTTGCACAAAGCCACAATCCGGTCGCGGCCAGGGCGTGGGAACGTGACGGGCCCGAGGTGTCACAGGAGGGCAGGACCGGAGCCGGCGGAATCCTCCAGCGCCGCACGCGGCGCACTTTGGGCCGGCCTCAGGCCCGCGTCCCCTCCCTGGAGTGGACATGAGAGCCGGGCCACGCGGGGATCAATGTCAGCTAAAAAGGCCAGGAAGACTGCCATCCAAATGAGAAGAGCCACCCTTAGGCACCGGCCTTCCATGGCGTCCCGGTAGCTCGCCGTGATCGTATAGTGGTTAGTACTCTGCGTTGTGGCCGCAGCAACCTCGGTTCGAATCCGAGTCACGGCATTGTGGGGACAATGGCACGGCAAGGGCGTCATTTTAGTCTCCAAGCCAAGTCGTGCTCTGAAGTTAACGCCATACCCTTCTGGGGGCAGATCTGCGCGGTTCCAGGTCAGGACAGCAAGATCGAACAGGTCCAATCAGTCCCCGCACAGGAAACTGCCAGACTTTGAATTCTTCATCTGCTACAAAACCAGGCGTCTTATCTTCCCCATTAGATCCTGTTTTTGGATCTGTTCAGTGTAGTCCTCTTTCATCAGTTGGCCTCTGTCAGTGACCAAGTCATACTGGGTCCGCGCTCTTACTAAAACTTCAATATCTGGGGGCCCAGGCGTCACAGGGCCAGTGTGCAAAAGCACTGGTACGTGTCGTCCGCGAAGAGGAAGGGAACCCAGAGATGGAGGCGCCGGGGGAGGGGACGAAGGAAGACCTGGTAGGTCCCTGCACCAGCTCCCAGCACGAATGTAGTCATTGTATGCTGCCATGCACTGATAAACATTAAACAAAGCACACGGAATCATTTTTGGGCCCGATCCTGTGAAAACCGTGAGCACCGTGGAGCCTGTGCCCACCGTGAGGGAAGCTAAGGAGGGCCCTGTGGCCCCTGTCTCGAGGACATGACAGGCTGTTTCCCCCTGCACACATCCCCTTCAATCTACCTCTGGTTTAAGCAAATTCTATTTGCTGGGTTGTTTTATGTGCACTTAAAAATCCCAAGCTTAACAAATTCAGGCCTGTCACTTGGCATTAGGCAATGTGGATATGAGCTTCGGACCTGGTTCTCAGGAGGTTGGTGTCTGCTATGTCACATGGAGGAGGAAAGCGGAGGAGGAAAGCGAAGGGAACGAGAAAGGACAGAGTGAGCTTCCCCGGCTCTTCCCAGGGGAGCTGAGGGTGGCTGAGCAAGCCGGCAGCTTTCCTGGGAGAGATGGACTTGGTAATGGGGTCGCGCCCTTCTCACCCACAATCTGTCAGCCAAGACGTACTGAGTAGCACAGAAAATCAAGACACTGCCACAGGCTGTGATTTCCCTGGCTCTCCTGCTTTCCAATTCCCTGGGTGTGAATTTAAAGCCACACAACGGGACAGCTCAGGCCGTGGGAGTGTTCCGAGGGGCCCACAAGCTGAGAACTTGCCAACCGGGTGACTGATGTGAGGGTTATAGATCTAGAAAAGCAACATCAACATAGAAAGAAGGGGTCAACAGAAAGGTGCCAAGTCTAGTCTTCCGACCCCTCCCCCAACAACCACAGTGCAAGTGAGCTCCTTCCAAGGCTGGAGGGACAGCTGGGAGCCATCATGCTGAATATTACACGTAAACCACCAAGAAAGCAAGCCCCGCAACACGCAGCAGGCTCCCACCATCACAGCTACGTCTAGTGAACGGGCTCCAGAGGCAGGAGTGCTGGAAAAGGGGGAGTTTCTTTACTCTGATTTAGGCTTAGAACATGACTTCTCGTTTGTCTTTTGCTCCTCGTGTTAAGCAGAAGTTCTGCCACTGCCCCTCTTGCTTTGAAAACTCGTTTGAGATTTCTGATGCTGGGAATGTGAGTCCACTGCCCCATCCACCCTGATACTCCCGGTGACAACCTGAACTCTTCCTACCTCTCAAGGCTAAGAAAGAGCAAGCAGCCCAAAAACACACACTGCAGCTCCAGCAGCTTCCACTTTGTATGCAAGATTGGATTTGCTCCTCTCTGCACATTTCCGGTCGTCACCCTAAGTAGCTTGACTTTCCTTCTGTCGTGCAGTAGACACCAAGGGGCTTAGGGGGCACCTGTCCTCTCCCAACCCCTAACCTCACTGAGGGAAGTGATGACATCTCCAGAGCAGAAGGGTTTGAACCCTCATATGCTCATCTGCTGGGTGACCCTGAGCCAGAGACCTAATATTGCTGCCTCAGTGTCTTCTTTTGTGAAGTGGGAGTGGAGAACCCGCCTCCTCGGGTCAGACCCCGAAGCACGGGATCTCCCAATAGCACTCCAGCTATGAGTTCATCGGTGGACAAAGCCCCTTTGAACACCCAGGTTCCTGGAAGGAACATGCTTGAGTGTGCTAAGCCTCACCGAAGGGGACCACCCAGAGGCTGTTCTGAGCTTTCTGATGCAGGAGAAGGGACCTGGGGCCTCACTCATGCTGAGCTTGTGCTCTGCCGCTGAACTACATCCCCAGCCTGCTACATTACCAGCCTTTCAGGGTGAGCAGATGGTGATCTGGGATGAAGTCACCTCCCTGAGCACATTTGGGTAACATCCAGGGACTAGGCAGCAGACCTATATCTCCGCTAGGGGGTGCTGGACCGCCAGGAAGTCGGTATGGAAATTAGAGCCTGAAGACTTGATCTGGAAGACACTACTGACTGAGGGAGCCCATCCTACAGGAATTCTCTGGGGTTCACATCGAATTTACATCTGTCCCCCCATCCTTCCACTTGTCATTCCTCAAACATCTCTTTCCTCTTAAAATGCTGTATATCATGTGGACCTGCAAAGCTGCCTACGGTGCTTCCTGTCCAAAGTAGCTCATTTTCTAGCCATGGTTGTCTCCTGAGATGCGTAAGTAGTGCCGACGGCAGCGGCTTGTGTAGGCTGCTCCGTACGCACTGGTTGGCTTCCTGTCTCTGGTGCCCTGGGAGATCCTGTTCTGTGAAAAGACTTCTTTTAACATTGTGCTGCTGGTCTGAAGTGACAGATTTCCTCCTGCGTGGATGTCTAAAGAGGTCTGGATTTAGCCCTTATGTGGCATCTGTCACCCTACTGATCGCCAGGCTGCTCTGGCCAGCTGGGTGATGTCCCCTCCCCCACTGCTCTGGGTGCCCCTCATGATGCTGTGCACACAGTTTAAGAGGTCGAACACCCTTAGGAGAGGAGAATGTTTCCCAGTCATGGGTATGCGAGTAGCTGTGTTCCCCTGCAGGGACTCCCAACAAGCTCTCAAGGTCTGTTTAGCTTTTGTTTTTGAAAAAAATTTTCTTTGTATATAGAATTCTAGGCTGACATCTGTTTATTCCAGGGCTTCCTCAATGTTGCTCTGTTATTTTCTGCTTGTATTGATTCTGATGAGAAAACTATCCTTACTCTTATCTTTGCTCTTTTCTATGCAATATATCTTTTCACTGGTTGCTTTGAACATTTTCTCCTTATCTTTTGTGTCCTGCAATTTGATTATGATGTGGCTTTTGTATGTGGTTTGTAATGTTTATTCTGCTTGGGATTAGATTAGTTCCTTTGTTTTGTTTTGTTTGAGACAGGGTCTCCCTTTGTAGTTCAGGCTGGCCCTGAGCTCACTATGTAAGCCAAGTGAGCCTCAAACCCACAGCAATCCTGCCTCTGTCTCCCGAGTGCTGGGATTACAGGTGTGAGTCACCACTCCTGGCACTGTGGTATGTGGTACTGATTGCTGTTGAGCTGAGTTTCCACACCAAGCATTGTTGTATGTGGTTACCAGGGATCAAACTCAGGACCTTGTGCTTTAAAGGCAAGCACCGGAACCACTGAGCTAAGTCCCTGGCCCTATTTTGTTTTTTTGAAACACAGTCTCACTGTGTAGTCCAAGCCAGTCCCTGAATTTAAGATCCTCCTACCCCAGCCTTCCCAGCGGTGGGATTACATACATGAACCACTACTCCTGTTTTAAATTGAGATTCTTGAATGTGTTTGGTTTATGAAATTTGGGGAATTATGAACTATTTGTTGAAGTATTTCTCTTGTCTCTTACCATGCTTTTTCTTCTGTACTTTACTTCATGTATAATAGACTCCTGATATTTTCATGTACTTTATTGAGGTTTGATTACCTCTGTACACTTTTTTTTTGAGACAGGGTCT
>PVIR01023838.1:14270-26694 GCA_004026965.1 Petromus typicus
ACTTTTTTGTTACAATCTCAACATTGTCCCCTTTCACCTTATTTTACATTGAGCATTTTCTATTTCACAATATATAACATACAATGCTAGGACTCATTTACATCTTCATTTTCTCATACCAGAGAAAAGATGCGATATGTACCTATCTGTGCCCTATTTATTTCACTTATGAGGATATCCTCAAGGTATGTCCATTTGGCCAATTTACTGTTAACCCCACCCAGTCTATTTTTCTTCAGTACAAGTTACATTGGTGTCTTTTATTGCTCTTCTTTACTACGTTTGTGTTATCCTTTACACATTTTTCAAAATATAATACTTACCTTGGCTGATTTAATGTTGTGTTTTGCTAATTCCAACTTTCTGTAGTTTTTCAATGTATTTCTGTTGCTCTTCATTCTGGTTATGGCTTATATTTTCTCATTTCTTTAGATACAATTTCATGTTGGATGCTGGACCCTGATTTTTATATCAAGTGTGGAATGTGTTGCATTTCTTTAGAAGATGTCAATTCTGTTAAATGTGTGGAGTCAGCTGGATACTTACAAACCTTGCTTTTCAATTTCTTTAGATCAATTGTAGAGAAATGTTTATCCGGGGACTAACTGAGAGCCCCATTCCTAAGGCATTCTATTTCTGACCAGTAGTAACACGAACAGTTCTCAGCTCTGTGTGAGCTGTCCCAGTTAACTAGCTGGCTACATTCTGGTGGTTTTGATGTTTTGCCCAATGCATATATAAGGTATTACTCAGCTAGATTCGAGAGTCCTCCACAGCTCTCCCTCTGTGTAAACTGGGCGCTCACAGAACTCAATGGGTTGTTTTTCTCAAGGACCACAGTTACACAAGGGGTGGTCAACATATATGGTGAAATATATGGTGAATGCTTCTATTTTAAAACTTGTTTACCATAAGAGACACATCGCCATTAATTCCCCTCCAGTACTCTCCGTTGGTTTAAATGCACTTACTCCATTATTCCTGCCACTTTCTGAAGGAGCTCTGGAAGTCTTCTTCCATGACTATCTTCACGAGGTATGATTTTAGAAAACCACGGTGAATGCTTTTTTCAAATAACATCCAATGGGAAGGCAGCTCATAAAAACGTGACAATGTGTCTGCCTGCATCTTCTCAGTGCATCTGGCACCGTGTGGCTTCTGGCTCTTCCTCAAAGTCAAAATGATCCCGAAAGGTACACGTTTTGAATCAGTTGAGGACATAGAGGCAGCCAAGACAGCACCACTGAAGACACTCGGGAAAGAGGACTGCAGAGCTGCTGCAGACCCTGCCGAGGAGGATGGGGGAGTGTGGCTGAAGCGAGGGGAGTAATGCGAAGGACATTAATGGCAATGGGATTTTTACTGTGGTGAACTTCGGAAAATTTAAACATTCACCATATTTTTCCGTCACATCACCTGTGTTATCTGTTGTCTGACTGAAAACTAACACTTTCTATATTTTGGTCAGCTTTCTAGCTCTCTAGGAAGGACATTATCATAACAGTTAATTTCTCACAAGTACAAACCCAAGTCTGTGGGAAGGTTTTTTTTTGTTTGTTTTTTTGAGACAGGGTCTCGCTTTGTAGTTCAGGCTGGCCCTGAGCTCAGCCTCAAACTCACATCACAGCAATCCTCCTGCCTCTGCCTCCCGAGTGCTGGAATTACAGGCGTGAGCCACCACGCCCGGCACTGTGGTATGCGGTACTGATTGCTGCTGGGCATGAGTCTCCACGCCCAGTATTGTATGTGGTTACTGGGGGATCGAACTTGGGTCCTTGCGCTTGCAAGACAGGCTCTGGAACCACTGAGCTAACTCCCCAGCCCCATGGGAAGAGAGTCTTGGAGCTTTCCATTTCTTCCTGAAACAGTTTGGCAAAGCTATATATGCCTAGGAATTTGTCTTGTTCTTCAAAATTTTAAGTGGTGTCGACAGAATTATCTTATTAACCTTTAACCGCAGCTTTGTCTGGGGCTGTGTCTGTGGTCTCATTCGTATCTGCCCACTGCTACCAGGGAAATGAAAACAATACTCTCTCTCTCTCACTTCCCAGATGTCACACAAGTACCGCTCCCTTTTGGAATCTAACACAAAACAAAGTTTACAAAGAAGGTTTTACAGATTTGGCTTTACCTTTCCTTAAGTGTGTGAACCCTTAATGCTCTGGAGTGAGCCGTACCTCTGTACCTCTCTGTAGACACCGGACGCTGGTGTGCTAGGGGCCACCACATCCAGAATAAGTACCAGGTCCACTGAGGGACACCCCCCCTCCCCCCGCTACTTAGGACTTAATCAGCCTTACACCAGATGACAGGCTAGTTCTCCAGGAGAGTGATGACACCCTAGGGCCCTGCCACCAGCCTCTGCCACTGGTAGAGGTGGCAGTCACCAGGAGAACCAGCCAGATTGGGGCTCCATGAGAAGTACCCCGTGTAGTGTCATTGCATAACCTCCACTGCGAGAGTCCACTGGGCAAGCAACGTAGATCCTGGAGAAACAGGCCAGAAGACATCGAGTCACACGGGTTTCTGCTGCTGCGACCAAATGCCTAAGAATAACAAAGGAGGGAAAGTTCATCATGGGTCACAGTGTCAGGCCATGCTCAGCTGGCTCCGCACCTTTATGCCAGGGACAAGGCAGAAACATCATCACAGAGAGGTATGGTGGAGGAGAGAGGGGAGGAAAGTACTGGGGATAATGGGGCAAGACACAGTCCCCAAAGACTCTGACCTCTGACCCGCCCCTTCAACGAGGTCCCATCTCCTGTTCCTGTCACTTCTCAATAATGCCAGCAAGTTATGAATCCATTAACAGACCATGCCGCAGACACCTCATCTCCTGCCAGAGCTCCCCATTGGCTAAACCAACCGGATGCCAGAGGGCCAGGCAGCCCACACGGTGGGGGTGGGGGGGTGGGGGGGTGCGGGGAGCGCAGGCCACGGCCGAGGGGAACAAAGGTGCCCTGTGTGCTTACCACTGTGGAGCTCAGCCGACTTAGAGTTCAGGAAGATTCAGAGGCACTCACTGTTTTGATTCCGGAAGATGGTGAACGGTGAACGGATGACAAGGATGTTTGGGGCGCAGCCCCTTCTGCGGGTCCTGTGTCTCACTCCGCAGCCGTGGTCAATTTCCCCTCTGCCAGTCCGAGCTCCACCGCCCCTCTGAGGCGAGAGGCTAGGAGGATGCCTGGGACACGAGTTCGGTTTCTGGACTGCACAAACCTCTTTTCGGTTAGATATTGTGACCCAGTCTTGCGCTTTGTTGGAGAACGCTGACTCATCCTTCTGGTTGTATGTGATCAGTTATCTCTTAGGATTCCAGCCCAAGTTATTTATTACTCCCAGCCCCGAAAGCTTACTTATTGGGGGGACGAAGCATTTCCATTGCCCGTAATTCAGAGGCTGTGTACTCTTCGGGTGAGGAGGCAAGGCTCTTAGGTCTGTGACAACATGGGAAGGTAGTAGAGACACAAGACCGAGGTGACCCAGGGCCCTGGCTTCCAGCCTGTGTGGTCCTTTGGCGCTGTTCCCTCCGGCTGTGGCTGCGGTCACAAGGACCATGACAGGGCTCTCGGGTTCCGGAAGAAGACAGACATTGGAAGTCAAGGTGTGGTTGCTCCTTCCTCGCCTGTCTCCGCGTCCCGCAGGGCTTCTTGATAGCATTCCTTCACATCACGCGTATCTGCTGTATCTCCTTCCGCTTGCCTCTCTCTCCTGAGGACCTTGGCAGTTGGATTTGGGGGGCGGTGGGGTTTGGGTGGGTTTCCTCCCATAGGCTCGCATTTGGATGGCTTGGCCCCAGCAGATGACGCTCACGGGGGAGGTGGTGGAAATTCAAGGAGTGGACCCTCTCTGTGGGTGTCTTTGTAGGGTACACTCCCTCACTGACTCCCTCTCTCCCCCACCTGTCGGTTCCCGCCTTTCGGGCTGCCATTAGGTGAGCTGCTTTGCGCCCCCGCTTTTCCCCAGGATGCTCTGCCCACCCCAGGCCGAAGTGCAGTGCGATGGAGTCAGCCGGTCCTGGACTGAAATCTCTCATGTGAACCAGAATCTTCCTTACAGCCAATTTCTCAGGTATTTCAGTGCAGCAAGAGAAAGCGCGCACAGGGCCCGCACTAAATCCAGGATGATCTCATTTTGAAACTATCAGCTTCATCAACCTGCAAAGATTCTTTTTCCAAATAACATCATGATGGAAGATTTGGGAATCAGGACTTCTACATTTTTGAGGGGGCCTACAACCCTCTACATCCGTCTCTAGGTCTTAGTTTCCTCATCTGTAAAATAAAGGATGTATCTTAAAATTTATTGTTCTTTTAATCTTTACTTCGCCTAATGAAGGTTATATAAATTATGTCACCCTACAGCAAGCACTGGTAGGAGACAGACAATAGGTGACCCCAGCATAGTTCTGGGGGGCGCAGCATACATGGTACAAGACACCCGCTGTAAACCTAGCTATACCCTGGGGTCCATGCGCAGGAAATGGAAATAGGCTGTCCACCTATCACATCTCGTTTCTGCTTTTTTTACCTCACAGCTGCACTCTTCGGAGGGAGCTGGGAATTCTGGTTCTGCAGCAATGGCTTTTGCAAGTCCCTGTCCTTGCATCTTTGGCCAGTGTCATTCTGTTACCTTTAGCTGGCTTGTCTCAGAGGCCACAGCGAAGATTTCAAGACTCTTGCAAAGGACATGTATAAGAATGCTTGCTTTATAGATAAACCATAGCCATAAATTATTCAGGTAAATGTGAATGGCTGTTTGGGCAGAGGGAACACTAGCAATTTTCAATGTTCTCTGAAGGAAAAATAACTGCGACCCTGCTGAGTGATTTAGTGGCCTGCTTTCCTGGCAGCCACCAAGGCGATGAAAGTTCAGCCGTGAGACAAGAGCCATCCTGTAATTCTCCTGAAAGTGACAGAAGGTGACGATCTTGAAAATATTTCCTGAGATGCAACCTTTTAATGAGGTAGAAGGTTACGATCAGACAATACACAGACAATAAATCTGATAACACCTCATAACAGTTTCTTTTATTTTTTTCATAATAATTTCAGCTGTTGTGTTTCCAGTGATCTGTTTCTGATCCAAGAGCATAAGAGTTTGCTGTGTACAAAGGCAAAGGACAAGGGTATTTGGGGTCCCCTGGGGCCTGGCACCGACGAACAAGGAGTTGCCTGGTGACTGAGTCTATGACCTTCTGTCCCTTCTGCACAGCCAGTTCCCCCTCGACTCCTCCTGCCTCAGCGTCCTCCCTGTACACTCCCCACCCTGGTCCTTATCTGACTGGGTGCCTAAGCCTTGGGCCATTTTTCTTACTGGTAAAAAATTACCAGTTAATCATTTAAAATTTTATCTTAAATGCTTTGAACTGCTTATTAACCTGTTTGAAAGGTTTATGCTTCTCTGGAAAGGACTTTATTGATAGTCTTCTATCTTTTGGGAGAGGCGGGAATGTTGTCAAGTTAGCAAACTTGATTTGCTGGTTTTAGTCTGAGATGTATTTGTAGACACCGGCTCTGGCCCCTGACTTTTACATCCAGGGCTCCCCAACCTTCTTTCTCCCTAATTTAAATATATCTCTTTACCCCATACACCTCAGAGGGAACCTGCCAATTTGTGGCTGTTAAATTAGTATCTTCCTCCCCCAAGGGAAATCATTTTGCTGGGGATCCCTGAAGCCAAACTGATACTCTGGGTGCCCCAGGTATTTCCCAGAATCTGTTTAATCTGAGACACAGCAAAGGAGCCGTGGGTGTGCGGAAATGCATCCAGTTATGAGGACGGAGAGGAGGACACAGCAGGGAGAGCCTGGCCCAGCACAGGGTCTGGGAGCCTCGCCTGTGGCTTGAACTCTGAGGATCAATCTAGACACACTGGGGGGTGTTGGCCAAGTGCGTCTCCGTGCTCAGCTGCTTTCCGTCTCCCATCTCTGTCACCTTCTGCCTCAGTCCTCTGTGGGGCCAGTGATGAGCTCTCTGTCCTCTTACAAGAACATGGATCTCTTAGGATGAGATAGTGTCCCACCCTGAGGGCTTGCCCACATTTGTGCATGTGTGCGTGAGTGCATGTGGGTACATGTGTGTATGTGTGCGCGTGCATGTGCCCAATGATTAAACTCAGCCCCTTCACATAAAGCTACATGCCCAGCCCTCTTTGAATTTTATTTTGAGACAGAATCTTTGTAAGTCACTAAGCTTCCCGGGCAGGTCTTGAATTGCTGGGGATGGGGGAGGGCATGGGGCTTCAACAGATAAATTTTGGGGGAATGCAATTCAGTTCACAGCAACAGAGGGCTTAGCTGATCTCCTTTGCCCCATGGGCTGTGAGAGCAGACTCACCCAGATGAGAGCAAGAGTCCTACTGTTCAGGGTTTTGTTTTTACTTATAGTTTTTGAGAAAATATCTCATTATGTAGCTCTAGCTGCCCTTGAACTTTCCTGCCTCATCCTCCCGAATGCTGGGATTACATGTGTGGGCCACTATGCCTAAGGCTGTCTATGAGTGTTTTAGATAATATACAACTTAAAATGGTGTGCAATATACATGTAACACATCAGATATGATAGGTCTGAAAAGCTATTTCCTTAGCAAATATGCTGAGCGTCCTGTGGGTTTGTTGATCACAAAGAAAGTCCTGACTTTTTAGGAAAAAGATCAAACCTGGGATTGTCACCTGGGGATGGGGGCTCCCTGGCATTCCTCTGAGTAGGACAGTTGGTGTCATAAATATATGTTACTTCCCTGGCAGACACTGTAGCTTTTGGCAAGATATTGGTTTCTGTGGAGAAATTGCTGCTCTGAATTTGTTTAAAAATGACTTCATACTGTTTTTTAAAGAAGACTTAATATTCTGTTTCAGTTCCTACATGAAATACCCGGAAGGATGTTTATAGCTTCAAAGAACGGAAGTTACAATTCAATGACTATATTTTCAGTGTAGAATCAACCGTTGCTTCAGTCCAAGGAAGGATATAAGAGTTCCAGTGACCCTAGGACAGGAAGTTGACTTTATAGATATAAAAAGGCATTTTTCTGGGAAGCTGAGGCAAGATAATTGAAAGTTGGTGTCCAGCGGGGGCCATTAGTGAGACCTTGCCTCAAAACAAAAGAATGAAATAGACCTGGGGACATATCGTAGTGCAATACTCTGGGCTGAGATTCCAGGACTAGAAAAGAAAATTAAAAAAGGGTCCAAGAAAGCAAAACCAAAAAACAAAAGCCAGAGAGGTTGTTTCAAAGTCAACTTTCCTTGCAAGGTGAGGACCGAGACAGAACAGAACGTGACTGGTTAATGTCAGGTATGACAGACAGCTGAGTCAGGCAGAAGCAGTCACAGAGGGCTGGGCCTTGGAGAGTCAGGACAAAGGTGAAGATTCAGTATCATCATGGCAGGAGGCACATCTGTTGAAGGTCAGGCCTCAAGATAAAGACAGAATGAGCAGGCTGGAGATAACCGGTAACAGCTGGTCTGCTGAAGTCTAGACAGACTTCAGTCACGTCAGGGGGTGACCAATACCCTCAGCCCACTCTTTCTGAAAAGTCCTTATGCTTTCCATGTGCACTTACTCTGTGACCTCCTTCCCTATTGGGTCCATATTACCTAACCAGCTATGTCTATAATCTTATTGGTTGATCATAGACGTAATCCACGTGGTCGTGCTCTGAAAACCTTCCCCTGAGGACTGGCGTCCTGGGAAGCTAATTCAAGCCTCCTCTTAACCTTAAATTCATTCTTTGATTTTAAAGAACATGAAATCAGAGTATCAGACATCTAACAGGGTTATAATCATTCCCTTATGTCACTGAGAGGTCCTATTTCATGTCCTGATATCATTTTCCATGTCCAGGTTACTTTAGGTTAGCTCCCCTCCCCCCCCCCCAAGAATAAAGGCAGCGGGAACTATTATACCACCTGAAACTGGCCTGTTAGAGGAATTTGGATGTGATCTCTGTAATCCTGATTTCCTAGGTCAGCTGAGTAGTTTAGATTTAGCATGGAACCTTGGCACGAGTGACTCCAGTTTGAGTGAGTTTGGTCTGGTTAGGGGCTCAGCCTGAAATGATGGCTTCTGTGACTCATATTCCATTTGCATTTAGGTTGAAACTGATGGCTTGGGTGCCCTTACTTCCTGGCTCTGAGACGGTCACTTCCGGACATGCAGACAGGTTTGGCACGATCACTTTGGACTGTTGTCCTTGTGCCTTAAACCCGGCTTCGAGTTTCTGTCTGAAACCCTGGCCTAGCCCTGGCCTCTCAGATGCTGCCTTTGTCCCTTATCCCCCAGGGAAAGGATCAATGATTAAATAGCGGTGGGAGTTTAGGAGGCAGAGAAAAAGGAATACGGTGTGGTAGGACAGACACGGACACAAATCCTGAGTTTAGGGACTGTAAGAACCGAAGCCACCGAAGAGAAAAGAGAACAATGTTTATTGAAAATCTCTCCAACCGAACGCGTCAAAGGCTTTTCTTGATTTCACAGGATTAAACACTCTCATTCGTTTTATTGAATTCCACAGCTCTGTCCAGATACTGTTGTTCTCTCCCTTTTCATTCTAATCTAGCTTCTCCCAAGGCTTTGGGCTGGGAGATAAACGTGTGCTTCTTTGGGGAAAGACAAAAACAGGTGCTCAGTATTCGTGGACTCGGTTCTCTTTGAATTTTGACCAGAAATACTTTCAGCTCTGGGTGCCTGCCTTGTGGCCTTGCCAACACACAGAGCCCTGTGGATTCATTTTTGCCATTTATATTTGCTTTTAGTAGTGCCTGTTTGCAGGACATCATGATTGAACTCATCGTGGTGAGTTGGTGCATGTATATAAGAGAGTTTTTCCTTTTGTGGTTTTTTTTTTTTTTTAATCTTGAGAATATGAACTCAAGAGCTTGCACGTCCCACGCAGGCGTAGCCCCACTGAGCTACCTCCCTGGTCCTGCTATGACTCCGATGTCCTAATTTATTTCAAAATGTGTCCCTTGCATGGTCATGTGGATTGGGGAAGAGTCAGAAGTCACATGAGTCGGATGTGGTGGATGGGCTGGAGGAGGACACATTCAATGTCATGCTTTTATGAGCTGCCTTTCCGCTGGATAGCATGTGGCTGCAGCACAGGTGGCATTTTGGTCACGTCTGGTGAAGACACTTAGGAAAGAGGACTTCCAGAACTGCCTCGGACGGTGGCAAGAATGTTGGAAGAAAGTGCTCGATGATGGTGTGTGTGAGCGTGTGAATGAGATTTGGAAGGGCATTCACGGCAATGTGTTTTTATTGTAATCCATTTAAAATCTAACATTCACCATGTATTTTGTGTATGTGCTGCCAAAGCAAGCACATCACCCATGTATTTTGATCACACCTTGTATATACTGATGCAGCTCAGCGCCTTCAGTCTCAAGGAGGTTACATATAGTGTGGAGTTCACAACATAAAATGAGCAGTAAGAGTACACAAGTGACTGGTGCATCAGCCACCTGGAGGTCCCCAAAGTTTGATGACCTCCTGGGAATCCTGTCCTTCGTACTTAAATACAGTCACCTTGAATTCTCATCTCTTATATAATGGGGCAAGTCACCAGCAACCCCAGTGTTTCCGAGACTTCACGGGGCCAGCCTCTCTGTCCACCCTGGCTCTGCTTGCTGCCCTCTGCTGCATCTCCAGCCTCGTTGAATGGGCTGTCTTTTTCGGTATCAACTCCCTCATCTCCCTCCACTCCTGCTGCCTCTGAAATACCACCTGGCGTCTTGAACTCTCTAATGACTCCCTATGCCAAGCTGTGTGTAGCTTGTCGATGGAGTTGTAGTTCAGCACAGCAAATGTGAAAGTCCCCTCTGCTTTGCTTTTCTTCTTTTTTTGGCAGCTCTGGAACTGACCCTTGATCTTCACACTGAGCTATATCCCAGCCCCCCCTTTTCTGAGGAAGGGTGTTGCTAAATTGCTAAATTGCCTCTGCAGGGTTTGAACTTGCAAACCTCCTAGAGTGCAGGTATTCCGGGGCGTGAACTTCCACATTCTTAACTGTTCTGATCTATCCACACTGCCTCTGAAAAGATCTCCCCGGGGTGCTCTCTGCACCGAGACCCCATATTGCTCCCTTTCCCTTTTTTCCCCTCCTTCTCTGTCCAGGCTCCCCCTTTTCCCAGGCAGTGCACCACAGCGTCCCGGTCAATGCTCGGTGTGTTCAGGGCCCATGTGGAGAGTGCCACACTCTGGAGTCAGGGACATCCCTTCTGTCGAGAACCAAGGACAATTTATTCTGGACAATTTACTCGGATTTAAGATTTACTTACTGGGATTTACTTACTTGGATTTGAGGATATCTGCCCTGCCCTGTGTAACATTCAACTACAGGGATTATTGTGGGTCCGCCCTGTTTTATGTGTGCTAGGCTTGGTACCAAATGAAGGTGCAGGCGAGCTGGGGTTATGGGTTCTTCTGCTCCCATTTCTACCATGCTCAGAGTAGCAAGAGTCAAGCACGGGCTCAGCCTTTTTCCTCAAGGTTCTGACTTTGTTGCTTGTTGGTTATTAATCTTTTAACTGTGGGACTGTCAGGGAATTGGAGTTCGCCACGAGGGTTCTGGCTGCGTCCTCTTCCCCGACACACATACCTCTCCTCTGCTCCTGGGGACATGGGCACACATCCTAGAGGAACTCTTCTTTCCCACAAGTACTTCTCACACAGCTTCTGTATGCCAGATTCTGAGATCTCTGGTCTCAAAGGGTTTCCAGGGCAAAAAGCCAACTGAAAAGTGTGCCTAATACATTTTTTAGGGTGAAGGTATCAAGGGACCCACACTGAGTTACCTACAATCCCTGTTCATTTTAGTTTTTATTATTTTATTTTATTTAGGTTTTTTGAGACAGGGTCTCGCTTTGTGGTTCAGGCTGGCCCTGAGCTCAGCCTCCAACTCACATCACAGCAATCCTCCTGCCTCTGCCTCCCGAGTGCTGGGATGACAGGCGTGAGCCACCACACCCGGCACTGTGGTATGTGGTACTGGTTGCTGCTGGGTGTGAGTCTCCACACCCAGTATGGTATGTGGTTACCAGGGATTGAACCCAGGTCCTTGCGCTTGCAAGACAGGCGCCAGAACCACTGAGCTAACTCCCCGGCCCTTTAGTTTTTATTTTGAGACAGGGTTTCATTAAGTTGCCCAGATTGGCTTTGAACTTGTGACTCTCCTGCCTCAGTCTTCCAAGTAACTGGGTTTATAGGGTTGGATCAAAAAAATTTTCTTAAGATACCAATTGACTTTATTCATGATTCTAGGATCAAGTAACACTTCATTTCCAAAACAGAACAAATGTTCCCAGTGCAGCTTGTGCTGTTTTGGTGCTGGGGACTGAGCCCGATGCTTTGGGTGTGTTGGGTGGGGGGAATGCTTCCTGCCGAGCTGTACCCCCAACCAGGAATGATTCTTGAGGAATTTTACTTTTGCTGCAAATGCGTTTTCACCTGGATACAAAGAGGAAAGGATGATAGACCGCAATATTTAAGGGCTAGCCGATGACATTACATCCTAACACACGTGTAGCTGGAGGGTGTGGGAGGGCAGAGTTCCACATGAGGGTGCTGGGCCAGAGGCCAAAGGGCTTCAGGCAAAGGAGGCCCCGAGCGGGATCTTAGGGAGCAAGGGGAGGAGGCGGGGCAGCTGGGCAGAAGGGGAAGAATCCAGGTGGGTGGCAATAGCTCTAGGCCGGGTTTCTTTCCTCAGGAAATGGAGTGGTAATATCACCTTCCCCCAATGTCCGTGATCAGGATGAAGTGACAGACTTTGGCGTGGAGGGAGACAAAGCACAAAGAACAACCTGGTTCAAGGAAAAAAAGCAAAGGCTGAGCTCCATTTCCATCTTTCCACTTCAGCCCTGAAAGCGGTAGCTTTGGGGCCGATTTACACACACGGCTGCCGGCTCGAGCAGCACACGCACTGTTCATACGCGTGGGTTTTTGCTGTCACGTTTGTTCTAAGGTCATGTGGCCACTCATCTTGTAGCAGATGTGATTCTCAGCACCTCCACTTTGCAGACATGGAATCAGGGCGAAGGAAGTTACGCATCTTATCCCCAACTCAAGAGGCCACTTTGCCAACAAAGCCTCAGACTCTAAATCTTTCCATTTTTGTCCTAATAATAAATCAACCAACAAAGAACCCAAGTGGGACTAAGCCCTGAAATGCTTACTAACGGAGCTCTTCTAGCCTAGTGTCACTTCCTTATGATTTATTTTCCAGACAAGGGTAGACTTTCACCAGTGGGATAGAGTTAGAGCCCGAGGAGTAGGGCCAGGAGTGGGAAACCAGAACGACTCCCTTAGACTTTGTTCCCTTCACAATTCTGTCATGAAAGTAGTTACCAACTATAAATCGATAGGGAATGCCAAAGGTCAGCCTTTTCCAATTAGAACTCAACCTCTGGTGAAGTACAATAATT
>PVIR01023839.1:0-26746 GCA_004026965.1 Petromus typicus
CATGGAGACCCACACCCAGCAGCAACCAGTACCACATACCACAGTGCCGGGCGTGGTGGCTCACGCCTGTAATCCCAGCACTCGGGAGGCAGAGGCAGGAGGATTGTGATGTGAGTTGGAGGCTGAGCTCAGGGCCAGCCTGAATCACAAAGCGAGACCCTGTCTCCAAAAACCTAAAAAAAAAAAAAAAAAAAAAAAAGAAAAAAGAAATCTCATAGAGAGCACTCATATTATTTTGTTTGCCATTTTTCTTTTTGCAAACATATTTAAATAATAAAAAAGATGACAATCTAAATGAGCCAAATTCTGCCACCTAGAAGAAGCAAATTAACTGTGTGGTTAATTTTTTCCAGTGGTTTTCAGACTCGTATTTTTGTTCATAGCTTAGTACAATGTAAGACTTTCTCTAGGACAGCCCTGTGACAAGCAGGGGAATTGGAGTCAGTGACCTCACGCATGTAGCTGAGAAGACCTTTCACACCCCACAATGGAAGAAAAGATGAACCTTGTGATCATAAGTTAGTCAACTTCAGAAAGACCACGTGTGAAAGGTGCTGTTCATATGAGTTTGAAGGGGTGGCAGAGATTTATAAGACATTAAAGGGCTGATTTTTATGTTCCTTTTCTAATTGCTTACAAGTAACAATATGGAGAGGCTGATTTTTCTTTACTGTTGATTCTATGTTCCAAAGTAGTTAATTTTACTTTTTTCTAACTTCAGCACCTTCCTTAATTTAACCAATATTTTGGAGCAAAATATAAATCACTGTGCCAGGTGCTAGTGACAGAAGATGGCTTCTGTGGAGCTAATGAGCAACACAGGGAAGCAGGACCATTGTTAAGTAATAAATGGACAAAGGGTATCAGCTCACCCAGAGAACATTGTCTTCTTTGTAGATTTTGATTCTGATATGACAGCTATTTTAACATCTTCTTCTCTTTCTTGTCTTAGCTCCTCTTTCTTATGACGATTTTTTTCTAGATTTTATAGGTTCAGTGTTTTGATGGGAAAATAAGTCAGAAGCTATTTTGATTTTTATCCAGTTAGAAAATAATTTGCAGAGGAAATCAGTTCTAGAGTTTTCTTCTTTTGCATTTTTTGAATTGTAGAAACTTCATAAGATAGTCCTCATTTTTCTAGCAAGTCTATGATTCCCTTTTTACTGGCTTTTAAACTCTCTTTTTATTCAAATCTATTTTTCTTTATAATTTAATTTATATATTTCATTTTATATATCTATTTTTATTTATATACAATAAAAGTCACCAATTTTAAAGGTCTAGTTTGATGAGCATTACAAATATGTACAATTTTGCATTAAGCAGTATGACACTTGATTTAGAACATGCCCATCATTCTATGAAATTCTCTTCTGCCCTTTCGCAGTGGCAGCTTATGGTTTACCTTCCATCAGCCTCGTTAGCTTTGTTTCAAAGTTTGTGTGAATAGAATCATGTAGCATGGAGCCTCTGTGTCCGGCTTGTTTACTTAGCACAATTAATTGGAAAGTTGTTTAGGTGGTGTGTTCCCATAATTTGCTCATTTTCATTTCTGTGTTCTCTCCCTTGTATGGGTGTGCTATAGTTTTTCACTATCCACCAGTTTACAGTCATAGGGTTGTTTCCAGCTTTTGCTATTTTGAATAAAGCTGCTCTGAATATTTGAATATAAGTCTTTGAGTCCAGACATATATTTCTTCTAGTGTGTGGCAGAATAATACCCCCTCTGTGATGCTCATCCTCTAATCTCAGAAACGGAACATGTTACGTAGCAGGAAGAAGGGAGTGAAGTTTGTAGATAGGACTGAGGTTGTTCATGAACTGACCTTAAAACAGGGAGTCTGTCCAGGGTTATTTTGCTGTCTCTGATTTAATAACAGGAATTTTGTATTTGACTATTTAACTAACTAACTAACTAGCAGACATATCGCCCATTCCTTGGAACAGGACTGTAGGGTTATGTGATAACTGTGTTTAATTTAATGAAAAACTGCCGCACGGCTTCCAAAGAACCTGCATCATCACTGACTTGTCTTTCAAACAAGAGTGCGATATGGATCTTCATTTTCTATTAATAAAACAAAGACTTCTAAGTTCAGGATCTAGAAAAAGGTAAAGGGAGAAAAGTCTTCTCAGACATTTGGGAGTGGACTGAGAAAACAGTGGCACCCAAGCCACAGCAGAGCAATTCCTCAAGGACATTAACGCGGAGAACACGTCCTGGCAAGGTCCTCATAGGAGCCACACTGCGGCAGAGCCCAGCGGGAGTGGAAAAGTGCTGCTGGCCGCTCCTCTGCCCCGGCCCTCACCCCACTGTCACTCCTGGCCCTGCGGTATGCCCACACCTGCTGCCTTGGGCAGCTTTGGCCACCACCTCGGTCTCCTCACTCTCAGGGGCTGCATCTAATTGATGATTCTTCTCAATGGCTGGTCCCTGATGTATGGGGGTGGAGATATTGTGCTCTGAACATTCTCTGATCATTTCCATATGAATTTTGAAGAGTCCTTGTGCACAAGAAAAAATTGTAAATGACACTTGGTAAGGGCAGCGATGAAAACTTTATTCAAGGTAGGCTACTGCATTGGCGTTTTGCAGTGAACTCAGGAAGACAGGACTCATCTCCATACTCAAAAAGGACAAGTGAGGGCTGAAACAGGGTATAGAACATTCCTAGAAAAGTACGCTAAAGGTGAGGAGAGCTCTTGGCCAGGGGGACCCCAGGGGAGCAGATATCCAGGGTGGGGCATGGAGACTTTCAGCAGACACTGAAGTCAAGGCTTTGGCCAAACCAGTCCAGTGGAGTTCTCACTGAAACTGGGATAACCAGGTTGGGGCCATCAAGGCCAGTGTTTCATGAGAAGGGGGCTCAGAGGGCTATGATTTGGTTTTGTCGTTGGGTAATTGTAGGTATAATGCTGCCTTGGCTTGTGGTAATAATTTTCAAAATAAAGTATTGCACATATTTAAGGAGTTTTGGGAATGTATAATTTTTCTAGCTATTAATAAAAAATCCCCTGAAAACAAAACTACCTTATGATTTAGTAATCTTACAACTAGATATATGTCCAAATGGCAGTGAAATCAATCTATCAAAGAGATATCTGCACTCTCCTATTGATAGATGCACTTTTCACCATAGGTAAGATGCAGAATCAGACTAAATGCCTACTGACAGTTGAATAAACAAATAAAAAGTGATATGTATACACAGTGGGATATTGTTCACTCATAAAGAATTAAATCCTGTAATTTCTGAAAACATGGATGGAACTAAGTTATATATTAAATACACCAAAAAAAGGGCAAATACTACATATTCTTACATGTATGTGGAAGCTAAGAATGTTGATCTCATAGAAGTAGAGTATAATAGTAGTTACTGGAGTCTGGGAGAGACTGGGGTGAGAAGAGAAAGAAGGTTAGGTTGATGGATATAAAAACACATGTAGGAGGATCAAATTTTAGTGCCCTATAGCATTATAGGGTGACTAGAGTGTGTGGCTAGATGTTCTCCCAGAGCCTTATGTGCTCATAGGTGTTTTTCAGACCTCACTGGATCTAGAGTGCTGATACTGCGATTAAGTGTGTGTGTTCTAAATTAGCTCACCGATTGAAATGAGTGTGGTTCTGGGTGTGGCCGGGTGGACTGACTGAGGACAGACCCACCTTGGATGTGGGTGGTACCACCCCGAGGCCTAAAACATGCATGGGATAAAAGGGAAAGGCAGACTCTTCGCTGGATGCTTCCTGCTTGCCTGGCTGTGGACTATTCCTCCTCTGGGAGGCCCCTCTGCCACATCTGCTGCCCCAGGGCCAGCTGACTAAGGGCTGAAACCCTACAAACTGTGAGCTGAAATGCACCTTTCCTCCCTTGACTTGTGGGTGTTGGATATTTTGTTTCAGCAATGAGAACAGTAACTAAGACATATTGGTAATAATTACTTAGTGTATATTTCAAAGTAGCTAAAAGAGATGACTTTTATTACTCTAAATATGAAGAAATGGTAAATATTTGAGGTGATGAATATGCTAATAACCTCACTTTGATCACTGAATATTGTATTCATGTGTCAAAATACCACACTTTATTCCATGAATATGTTATATTATTATGTGTCTATTAAAAATCCTAGAAGTCATAAATCTTGCATAGTCAATGAAAGAGGAAGTTCAAGCAGGAAGATATATGTTAGCTGTTAATGTGGAAGCCATACTCATTATTTCTAATTCAAGAATATACATTTTATAAAAAGTCATTGCAGCCAGGTGTGGTGGGGCACAATTGTCATCCTAGGACCCTGTGAGGCTGAGACAGGAATATCACAAGTTTGAGGCCAGCTGGGGCAAACTTATGATTTAATGAGATCTTGTCTCAAAAACAAAAAAACAACAACAAAAAAAGAAAATAAGAAGGGGCCGGGGATTTAGCTCGATGGTTCTGGCGCCTGTCTTACAAGTGCAAGGACCCAGGTTCGATCCCTGGTAACCACATACCTATACTTGGTGTGGAGACTCACGCCCAACAGCAACCAGTACCACATACCACAGTGCTGGGCATGGTGGCTCATGCCTGTAATCCCAGCACTCGGGAGGCAGAGGCAGGAGGATTGCTGTGATGTGAGTTTGAGGCTGAGCTCAGGGCCAGCCTGAACTACAGAGCAAGACCCTGTCTCAAAAAAAAACCTGAAAAAAAAAAAACAAAATAAGAAAAGGGGCAAAGAATGTAGCTTCCTATGAAAGACTGAGTTCAATCCCCAGGACTACAAAACAAAACAAAAGCAATGACAACAAAGATTACAAGTTAAGAAAAGACACAACCTTGTTATGCGGTTTTTAGATGGAGTGTGAAAGGTGAAGACCTGTGGTATAAGGAACTTGGATCCCTGATTGTTTCATTCTTTTAATAGAACTCCTGTTTCCAGCCCAGGAGTAGATGGGATAGCAGACTCGAGGAAGGACCGGGAAGATCCTGCACATGCTGTGTCGCTGAGGGGCTATCAGGAGGGCAAGCTCAGCAGGTGCCCCCGGGGCTCCGGCTCCAACTCACATCACAGCAATCCTCCTGCCTCTGCCTCCCGAGTGCTGGGATTACAGGCGTGAGCCACCACGCCCGGCACTGTGCTATGTGTTGCTGATTGCTGCTGGGCGTGAGTCTCCATGCCCAGTATTGTATGTGGTTACCGGGGAATCGAACCCGGGTCCTTGCACTTGCAAGACAGGCTCCGGAACCACTGAGCTAACTCCCCGGCCCTCTACAGCTTTTTAAAAGGGTGCCCGCAATGTGGGCGTGGCCTGTATGGTCCTCTTGGTGAGCACAGGCTCTGAGGGTTTCACTGGCCGTTATCAGGCTCCGTCTGGTTTACTGAATTATGCGTGGCAGTAACATCAGATGGACGGCGTTCTGCTGGTTCTACCTCTGCAGACCACAGTGACTGCTGACGTGGACTGTGGGTGTCTTATCGTCCACGAACAGCCCTTCCATGTACCTAAAGGCACTAGGTTTCTCATCCATCGCCGTCCACGGCAGAGTCCAGTAGCACATCTGGGAGCTGGCTTCATGCGTTCAAGGATCTGACCAATTTTTACACTAAACAAATCATCAGTGAGATAGAGTTGCATCACATAAATCTTGTAGCGACTGCAGATGCTTTTAGGAGGACAACTGAAATGTGTACCTCGGTCTGAAGGGCGCTCTGATGCTGTGGAGTGATGACGTAACCACATCCTTTCCTTGGCGGAGGATGCTGGGAAGTGATGCCCTTCTCCATGCTTTGTCCCACCGTCCTTGACCCTTTCTCCATTTTCTCATATCTCACCAGGGATTTCTGAGCCACGTCACTGCAGCGGCTCTGAGGGCCTCGGCTTGGCTTTCTGAGGGACCACGGGGAAGGAAGAGTCATGTCTGTTAGGGCAGATTCTTTAGGGCCTATGACACTGAAAACCCCACCTCTCAAAGGAAACAAACCATACAACCTCCTGTCGGCGGCCCTCTTCCACTTCTCACTGCGGGCTCCACACCCTTCTTCCGGTACTGACGCCATAACGGAGCTGAAGCTTGACACGGAGGCCGGCGGCTCTGCTCCCAGCCCTGCCCTTCATGTTCTCAGGTGGTCATTGCTGGAGTGTAGTCGCGTCCTTCCCTGCCGAGCGCGGTTCAGATCCTGCGAGGGCTTCTACATCTGAGTGGACAGAACAGACTGCCCTTTTGCTCTACAGATTTTTATTTTTTTTAAAAAAATTTTATTTATTTATTTATTTTTTGAGACAGGGTCTCGCTTTGTGGTTCAGGCTGGCCCTGAGCTCAGCCTCAAATTCACATCACAGCAATCCTCCTGCCTCTGCCTCCCGAGTGCTGGGATGACAGGCGTGAGCCACCACGCCCAGCACTGTGGTATGTGGTACTGGTTGCTGCTGGGGTGAGTCTCCACACCAAGTACTGTATGTGGTTACCAGGGATCCTTGCGCTTACCTGGGTTCTTGCACTTGCAAGACAGGCGCTGGAACCACTGAGCTAAATCCCCGGCCCTCTACAGCGTTTTAAAAGGATTAAATAGTTTCCAAGGTTTCTAAAATTTAAATTTAACTAATGAATGGGTTGACTAGTGAAAATTGAGTTCATGGATCCTAAGCTGGATAAGGGCTACAATTGTTTAATGTTTTCATGTTAATTAAATTATTTTGCCATATGTAATGCATTTTACTTATAAAGAATCAGTAATGTGCTGTGTCTTTTGTGCCTGCCTCCTCTCTTTGAGATTTCTATAACTTCTAAGTAAACCAGCCCAAAGTCCTGAAATGTACTATTGTCCACTATTTTTATTTTAAAACATTAAGCTCTCCTGAAATAACCTGGCAAATATTTCTATTTGATTTTATCTGTTTTTGAGCTGAACATGTTACTTGGAAATAAGAAAACAAAGCAGATTTAAAAAACAGTAAAATCTATTCCTTTATCAGTAGTTTCTTGGGGAAATTTATCTAACATTGTTTTTCCTTTTTAGTATGCTTGTTGTAATCCATTTATTTTCTTTTCATTGCTTGTTGAGACTTTTTTCTAGAACAGCACTCTTCCCATGATTACATTTCCGAATCCTCTGAGATCTTCAACTAAATTGTGTGGAACATGTGCTGCTGTAAGATTTCACTGGAACGCATGAAGAATAAGGAATCCATTTCCTTCAGTTCCCTTCAGTATATAAAATATGGGGAGGTGCTGACATCTATATTTAAACTTTATGAAAAGCAGACTGTCACTTAATGTTTATGTCTGTTTGACACCTCTGGCTACCATTTTAATTGGGATTGTTATATGAAAGAGAATACATGATAATTTTATGTCTTTATGCTCTGCCTGATTATCTCAAGTATTCCTGGGTGGCTATTCATCCTAGTGGGTATTCTAAAAATTGCTTTGATGATTGAAAATAACATTAGCATCATTACTAGCATATTCTATCACCCCACACTACCCCGCACACGTATGTGCCAGCTGTAAGTCAAGAGAACAGATTCACTGGGAAAGAGCCAACAGGAATTCTGTGTAGTCAGGGTCAAATGTTTTTAATCTGCTTATCATTATGGCCTGACAAGAACCGCACTGCTCCTTTACTTGATTCTGTATTCAGAATCCCTCAAATCCTTAGACAAGTGAGACTCGCCTTGATGATACCTGTGTGAAGTGTTTTGCCAGAAAACTGAATCAGAAACAAGGTCACGGTCTGATATGGGCCTTGAGGCTACTAAGACTTTTTCCTGGGAAACTTGTAGAAAGTGGTTTAGAACTCGTTTTTAGAGTAGACCATGAAGGATGTGTTGTGTGAGACCAGAGACCAGGTAAAGAGGTACACATCGAGACTGGGTGGTTGTCTGAGGCAGAATCAGGAAATGCACCCTCAGAGCCACTGGGGATGAAGATAATATAATCAAATTTACTGAGGAAAAACTTACAAGCAGAGACTCCCTCAAAGGCTCATTCTCCCCCTGCTTTGGTGGGCAGGGCTGTCCGGAGTGCACCATGCTCAGTGTTCATGAGACAGGAGCTGTTCCGGTGACACTGCGCACAGGAGGGACTGGGGCCCAGCCGTGCCTGTGCCTCCAGGGTCTCTGGGTGGGAGAGTCTTTGTGAGACACACGAACCTGTGAACCCAGCAGGCCTCCTGTCAGTGTGTTCCTGTCTGGTGCTTACTCAGATCTGTTAACTGAGGTCTCTTCTAAGCTACAAAGTGGGGAGAGAAATGAACCTATGGAGTTACTCAGGTGTTTTTTCTCTGAATGATAGACTGAAATATCAGGACACAATTTCCATGAACAAGAAAAAGAAGTTGGAATTAGTATACAGAGGGAAAAATACAAAGGCAGTGATTCTGGGGGTGTTGATGAAAACACACAGAAATCAATAAGATCCCCCCCCCCAAAGTGGAGTGGGGTGTGTGTGTGTTTGTGTGCTGTTGTGTGTATGTACACATGCACCCAGCACTGTATCTGCAGACACAGCCCATGAAAGCTTTTGAAAAGGTGTTTGATATTCCTTCTCCCAAGCAACTATCAAAAATTCAGGTTCATAGCTAAAAGAACCAATTGTGTTAAAGATTAAAAATGAGGAGGGTGAGGAAAGAAATACCGTCTAAAGTCAAATTGTAAATGGAAATACTTGAAGGTACAACTGTATTCTACTACCTTTTGTCTCCAGAGAAACTGAAGATCCTGGCAGAAGGTTTATGGAACCTAACATAGATTCAAGACCACGTGCAGAGTAAAGTTGGTTTAGACAAGCAGGTTTTGATTTCTTCTACAACGCAGGAAGACTCCCACCCACTTATGATGTCTAGAGAAAACTGTACACGCTTTTTTCTGCAGCACAGGAAAGGATGTCAGCAAATGCCGTAAAGCAGCAGAGAGAATGTTGCTGCAGAGGGAAGAGCCGGCGTGGGCTCCATCCTGGGACAGTCACCGGAAATGAGCAGATGCTGCCTTTCTTGGTGCCTCTTCCTGGAGGACAGTTGGGGGCCATCTGGGGAGCACCAGGACTCTTTAGCCTCCGTGTCACAGTCATAGGCTGTGAGTTATATGTTTTCTGATGGCACACTTCCTATAAAAAGAAAGAGAAAATTTCTAAAGGGGAAAAAAGGTTAAAGTGTAAAAGTGCAGATGGATTGAAGACAAAGAAAGAGGCAAGAGAGGTACCGCTTTCTTTAGGTCTACCCAGGAGGTCCTTCCGGCTCGTGCCGCACCACAAAGAGAAAAATGTAGTAGGCTCTTGGAAGGCCAGGGCATATATTGGCTGACAAAGGATTTTCCAGTAAGAGAATCAATTAATTTTCAGTGCCTACAGCTTACAAGGACATAAAAAAGATCTTATATGGCTTTTGAAATGTTGGATGTATATGCTCTTTTTTTTAAAGAAGAGAATAGGTACTAGGCTTTTCTTTTTGCTAAAAAAAAAAAAAATGAACAATGTTTTGTGGCTTTGATATTTTTCTTTCGGAATCTGCTGCAAGGTGTGTTTCATCAGTCTGTATGTATTGGTGGATACACACTCACATAAAGAAGAAGTAGCTTGCGGTAGTGTGAATGCAGGTATTCTCTTCTTCCAAGCAAGTGATTATTTTCCTCCTTCTGTGGTCAGATGGATGGTTTGAACAGCTTGGAAGGGCAAGGGCAAGAAGGGCTTTGATGTATCTGCTGCTGAACTGACTTAGACAAATGCAGGAAAAGGATGCATCAGTGAATTAGAGAAAGCAGAGCAATAATGAGAACTTAACGTGGGTGACGAATGCACCCTGAAATCCATATTACCGCTAAGTAAGCGGGCATGTGCGCACACATTTTATGTTATTTTATGTTATAGAGTGGTACTTGTGATGTTTTGAATGGCTTAATGAATGCTCTCGATCTATAATTAACAAGGCTCTCATGTTCCTGTGCAATATTGGGACTGGTAAGTGGTGAATTAGCCAGTAAAGACAATACATTCAGGCCCTATGCAGGAAACTATTGAAGGAAACAGATACTTGGGCAAATATCAGTCAAATAGTGTAAAATATTAAAGCAATGGCGTTCTTGTGGCACAGAAGACAAGCAATAAAAGCACCCCATTTGCCTTCAAAATGACAATCAGAGGAAACACCCGCAATAGACAAAGTTGTTCTGAGCTTGAATAAACATTTTCATTCTGACTGGCTCAGCCAGAGGATGATTCTCTTGGACATCTGTGTTGTCTGAGTTCCTCTGGGTGACCTGTGTCACAAGTGAGTGCCCAGGGTAAGACAGGTGGAAGAAAGCAGGTTCCGGGGAACTGCAGAGGCAGCTGTGAATGGCGGAGGGACATCAGCCAGGACCACATGCGGCCTCGGAAGGAGGGAGACCGAGGTTTGTGAGTAGCCACTCACCCGACTTGGGCCGTCTCCTTGTCAGTAGTTCGGGGAAAGATTCCTTTTGTTTGCATTTCATAGCGAGTGACTTTTCTGATTCCCTCTGTACCTGTTAAGAACATACAGCTTTTGCTTTAGAGATCACAACATCAAACTTTTCCAAAGGCTTTTTCTGATACATTGGCTTAAATATGGATAATGAACATTTCAGTCCATTTACTAATATATTTTCTCATTCAAGTGCTACCACACACTTGTTTTGTGTTTGTTGCCTGTCTTCCTTTGTGCTGAATACCACCCTTGGGTGGGTCTAGCCATATATTCTGAAGTGCTGTTAGTTACATAGATGAAGTGAATTTTTAAAAAATATTGAAACTGAAAAGAATTCTATGGAAACAAGCTTACGTAATTACACTTAAAACTGACATCCCAGGAGGTCAATAAATATTATTAGGCTTCAATGCCCTTGGAATAATTACCTGATATTAGATGAATAGCATTTCAATACCTCATGCAGTACTTCTGATGGTCTTCATTCTTATAGAAGATTCATTGTTAAATGTGTTTCTAGGTCAGCTTTGATATTTACAAAACATACCTGCCTCTGGTCTCTATGTTCTCCCTGTGCTAAAATAGACTGGTTTTTTTTTTGCCCTACTTTCTAAGGAAGGCTGAATCAACTTTATGTTAGAGTTTGTGTAGCACAATCGTGTGTGTGTTTGTGTGTGTGTTTGTGCATGCATATGTGAGAAATAGTCTAAAATGTGATGCTCGAATCTCAGGCAAGAGTTCAGGTTCATCAAATTTTAGTCAGGGATGACTAAAACAGTGCTGGGAAAGCAAGTAGCTTTTCCTGCTTTTTCTTCTTTAGATGTCAGGTGACTCTCTGGAATTTCACTGATCCCCAAAGGGCTGTTCTTTCTAGACCGGCTCTCCCCTTTACCATCCCTCCCCTCTTCAGACTAATTTCATGCAACCTTACGGCTCACTAGCTAATCTGGTCGATCAATTCATGCTAAATCTTTAAGGGTTAAAGGTCAATTTTATCACTGTTTTTCAGGCCACTCTTCATTTTTATGAGTGCCACACATACCACAGCCCAGTGTGTCATGTAATGGTGGGGGTGACAGATAGAGTGGGCGTGGCTACTTGGACCCCTGCTGGAAAGATTCCCAGACTTTATGCAGAAAACTCTAGGTTTGTAAAGACAGCATTTAAAAAGTATGATATGGTCTATTTTCCCAGCTTCAATAGCATATCTATTTCTCTCTCTCTCTCTCTCTCTCTGTATCTGTGTGTATGTATGTATCTATTTCCATCTTTCTTGCTTTTCAAGTGTCGTGTTTCCTTCACTGCATTTTTGGAGTAGATGATAGAACTAAAGATATAGAAATGATCAACAGTACGAGAGAGTAGAATGGGAAAGGACAATCGCTGGTCTCTCCTTGCTCCAGCCCCGCCTCTCAGAGGCCCATGGGGACAGTTCTTGCTTTTATTGCTTCTGACGTTTCCTATGACATGTTCATGTGATATTATTTTCCCTCTTCCTCAGAGTTGATCAATTATAAATACTGCATTTTCAATTTCCTATGACAAATGAAGCATTCAGTGCACTTTCCTCTTGCCCTGTACTTCCCATCTCTTTGCTGATAGCTATGACTGTGCAGTATTTACATTTACATTCTGTTCTGAAGTTCTGCATTTATAATTTAATCCTTTATATTCTGCCTAAAGAAAAATAATTAACATTTACCATGTAATAATTGCATAATTATTATTTACTACAGAATTCAGTCAATTAAATGCAGGTGGGTGGAAAAATAAGCAAATTAGATGTTCTCTGTTTAAAATAAATCTTCAGAGTTGAGCAACCTAAGGAACTCCTGTTTTCTCTGTTGTGCAGCCATCTCTGCATCCCTGTGGATCTATCTCTTGCGGCCTCAAATTTGACGTCATCACTCTGTGAGGTGTTTCTTACTCCTTAACTTTACTGGCATACATTTCTGAGTTTTTTAGAGGATGAAACTTTGGGCTTTAAACTTTCAAAAAGTATTTTTAAGAAAAACTTCACTCAGTCCAAGATTTATCTGTAGATGAAAAGCTCACGGGAATTATCTCTTTATTTTGTGGTATTGACTGTGACTTCTTTGCTAACTGCTTGTTTTTTTTTCTTTTGGAAATTCCTTAGATGTTTACCTTATCTTATGTGAAGTTTTAGCTTTTTTTTTTTTTTTAACCACACCATTGTTTGTTTGGTGCTTGGGAAACTACAAAATAAATATCTAACTTTAAAAATTTATCTCTCATACTTATAGTGGCACAATTCATAGTAGTTAAATCTTGGAAGTGCCCTGTAGATCTACTGACAAATAAATGACTAAAGAAAATGTATTTATATACAGTGGAGTACTACTCTGTCATAAAGAAGGAAAACTCAAGTCATTTGTGGAAAAATGGATTCGCCTTGAGGCTATACTGGTAAATGAAGAAAATAAGGCCTACATACTTAAATACCATAAGGTTTCTCTTATATGAGAATCCCAAAATATAAATAAAGAGCAAAATAGAGAGAAAATGGGGAGGTAGATCTTTTGCAGACAGGAAAGGGACCAAGAGATGGATGAAGGGAGAGGAGGGAAAGAGGATGAAGAAAGAACTGAGATGTGTTATGAACATCTGCCAACTCCCCACGAGGATGTCATCATCATGCACTGCAAACATGTGCTGATGAAAAATAAAAATTTAAAAAACTGTTTCCCTCGACTTTTTTCTCTCATGTTTTCCATTATTTTGCCTTTCAGTTCGCCCTTCTGGAGGAGTTTATCAACTCTATTTGGCATATCTCTCACCCCATCTGTGACTATTTTCATTTCCCCATCTCTTACTTTTTTAAGCGAGCTCTCGTGTTTCAATTTTTTTTTTTTTTTGGTAGCAGCTTGGCCTTGCTCTCAGAATGCTCTTTCTCCTCAAATATTTTTTCAGATACTAGTTCAGAATTTTTAAAAGTCTGAGTCCCCCATAGTCTCTAGGATTAGCTGTGTTTGGTGTCCTGGCTTGTCTAGGTCTACGTTCTTCCAGGCTTTTGGGTTTCCATGACGGCAGACAGCTGACACTGGTGCCTCTGCGGGATGGAGGCCTCTCTCTGGAAGAGGCCCAAGCCGGATCTTTTCTTTCTCATCAGGTGAAGGACCAGCTTGGGCTGCACAAGTTCATTTCTGAAGCCGTGTCCTAGTTTGGTTCCATTTTGTCACTAATTAACTCACAACCGGATGCAATTTCTCCTGTTGCTTTGGGGCCATGGAAAAGGTAGTTAGAAGATGAGTGTGCAGGCTGGCTAGCTCGCAAGCTGAGGCCTCGCCTCCTGTGACAGGATGCACTGAAAGCAGCCACGATTATTCATTTGAAATGAAATAAAGAGAAGTCAAGGTAAGATATTTATTAACTTTTAAAATTTTGTAAACCACCTCTTAGCTCAAGACGACCCTGAAGTCAGCATGTCAAGCCCGTGCTCCATGGATCAAGTCCTTCGTAGGAGGGAAATCTCCACCTTTAGGGACAGAGAAGAAGGGCTAGGAGAGAAAAGTCATACAGAGCCTCAGTCCCGTGGAGATACCCACCTGGCTCCTTTGTTTCTGCTTTAATATGAGTTTCCATCTCTTCTCTCCTCCTCAAACCCTGAGTTTTTGCTCCTGCCATTTCACAGTGGGGCTGGACAGGGACAGGGTGACTGTCAGTCAGTGGCCTTACATTTTTACTTTGTTATTTTGAGACCAAGTACCGTATGGTGGAATGAGCATTTAGCGAAAGAAATTTTATATTACTGAAGAATTTACAAAGGCTTTGCACTCAGGGATCATTTGTACTTTTTGAAGATATGTGGGAATACAGTCAAAATATGCCCGTGAGAAGACCATGGAGATTCGTGACTTTTTATGCAGTGAGGTGCGGAGGCTGCAGGTCTTCTTTCCTAGGCCTTGCTCACTCAGCACTACGTTCCCATAGTCTTCCCGGTTCCAACATGAAACCATGCTACTGGTCATCCAGGGATCATTCATCTTTCCAAAGCTGACTTCTTTTTTAATGTGTGTGGTGCCAGCAATCAGACTCAGGACCTTTCGCTTGTGAGGCAGAAAGGAGCCACTGAACCATATCCCAGCCCCAAAGCTGAGTTCTTGACTGTTGCTTTGATAACAGGCAAATTCTGAATGAAAGTCAAGAAGAGGGGGTGGAGGGGGAGGTGGGACTGAAACACGGCCCAAGTCTGATGAGCCATGAACCCATATCGCTCTAGCAGGAGGGGAAGGCAGAAGGCATGCCGTCTTCAGAGATATTTCCCCTCTAATCTCTTATATTTTAAAATATCTCTCATGGGAAAAAGTGAGCAATATTTTTATTAATTATGGCCAATATTCCTTATGACCAAAGATGAAATTTAGTTTAGACTCTTGAAAGAAGGAGATTTACCTCGGCCAGTGGCGGGGAGCCTATCGCACATATGCTGCACTGGGCTGTCTGTACCGTGGAAATCTGTGTGCACTGTGCTTTCCTTCTAACGTATGAGTTGTTTCTTCTAAACAAAACTCTTAGTGTTCGGGTTTAATTGCAGGACTGGCACTTTGAAATAAACAAATAGGTTTTGGTCTACAATCTGGACAGTTGGTCTGTACAAGGTTGGCCTAGATTATTTGGTTTGCCTCTAAATGGGGTCACATGCATCCCCACAGGAGAGGGGGAAGGTGTTAGAGCCAGAGATGCAAAGGAGAGGGAACGTGATGATGGAAGCAGAGACTGGAGCCGGGCGGCTGTGAGTCAAGTAAAGCCAGTGACTGCCACAACCACCGGAAGCTGGCCGGGTCTGAGGCGGAGTCATCTCCAGAACCTCTAGGTTAGCCGTGGTTCCCTGGCACTGCCAGTCCAGATCTCAGGTGAGACTGAGAGAGAACGAATGTTTGACATTTGACACTACCAAGTTGCTGGTGATTTGTTGCCAGTGGAAAAGCCTGGGAATAACCATCTGAAAATAATGTAATAAGTGATTATGTTACGTAGGAAGAAAATAAAAATATACCTTTTTCTTTCCCAGGAATATTCTGGGAATAACCACAGGAAACTAGTGTGATAAATGATTGTTACTGACAAAGAAGATAAAACCATACCTTTTTCTTTCAATTTGTGTACATAACTTTTTCTGAAGAGCAATTAAGCTGTTCAGACATAATACTATTATTTGGAATGAAGTCAATACAGTGAACTGTTAAATGTTTTTCCTACAGTTGACATGAAAATATAAGTAAGTAGTAATATTGGCTACATGAGCCAAGATAATCTGGGGAATTCTTTCTTCAATAAGACAGTGAATAAGGAGACGTGTTGAGGGAGGAAGAGGGTCACTCCAGAGCGGAACAAACAGGACAGGTCACAGAGCAACGTAAATCCATTGTGATGAGGTGTCAGGAGTGGAAGGTCAAGTCAGAGAGAGAAGCGGGATCCGATGACGTCTGACCTCACTGCCGTGCAAGGAACTTAGTTCTGTTATACACTTAAAAACAAACTAAATTTCTTGGTTAATCCATGTTTACCATGCAGCACACGAGACCAGACTGATAGAGGGGAAACTGTGTCCAGGGCAGAAATCTTAGTACGTGTGCCATGTGTACAGCATTTTCTAGAGGTTGAAGCCCTTTTCCTGAAGTTTATTAATTGAATATGAAGGAAAATAGACTCTTATTATGCTGCTGAGCCACGGTGAGCACACCAGCAGCAGAGGGCGGCACAGGTGGGGAGCAGGGTGGCTGGCCGGCTGCCTCCGGGCCGCCACGGTCAGCTTCCCCTGCAGGGAACAGGTGTTTCTTGGCCAAGGTTTGAGGCCCGGCCATCTGTTGGGCAAGGCTGTGTCATTTGTTTTCTATGCTTGGCAGTTGCTGGGAACTCCTCTGAGGGGAAAAAAAATAACCCTTTCGAGGCATGAGGTGATAGAATAAACAAAAGGAATAAAGATGTTACTGGGACTACAGCTGGGGCAGACACAGGGCCTCGGAAGACTTCTCAGGTGTGAGCCTGGGGAGCCAAGGGCAGACCACATCTCCTCTTCTCACTTGCTGACATGACACACAAAAAGGTGAGGTTAATGAAAAAGCAGTGTACTTACTGGAGGTCAGCTTCTGGCCCTAATCACACCCAGCTCTATGCTGGTAAAACATATGTACCAAGGTTGTCGTCGAGTGAAACCTTGATGAAAATTTAAAAACTATTCCCCAAGTCATTTGAGTCCTAATGCTTCTAAGTTCCTAACTGTCCCGTAGCCCCCATACCCAAATCACATTCATCATTGCTGTAGCTGAGAAGAGCAGCTTGACTCAAATTTAATTTTCTTTGAAATTATAGGATTAATAATCTTGAAAGGTAGTTTCTGTGGTGTCACAAAGGGGATTTTAAATTTCCAGATGTCTCCATTTACATATCGGTGTGAGTTGTGGTAGTCGGTACATGAAACCTAAGAGAAGCCAGACCTTGCGGGGATGGAGAATAAGGTGTGAGGAAAGTCTTTGCTGTGCCTTGTCTGCCCAGCCAGAGCCCAAGAGTAGTATGGTGAGCAGAAGTGTCCAGTAAATGGGTGTGGACCGGAATCTCTCATGGTCTCTCCTGCACAGTGTGAGGATCTGACTGGAGTCCTGCCTCTTCACTCAAGAATGGAGAAGGCCTGGGAGCCGTGGACCAGGCAAAGTCTGGGGTGGACAGAGGAGATCTTGTGTGTGGTGAGACTTTGCAGCTAAGAGAAACAAGAGCAGCAGCAAGAGCTCACACAGTGACCGGCAGGACCAGGGAGGATGGCACACTTCAGTGCCAGCCCACATAATGTCTTGACAGAAGACAGGGACAGCCTGGGAAACTGAATGTGACCAGGTCACCACCACTTTTGGACACCTGAGCTGCCTTTGAACTTGCAAGCCATAGGGGGAGTAGCAGGACAGGGTGTAGAAATTCTGTTGGCAGAAGAGAAATAGCCTACGGGGAATTTAGACTTCAAATTAAGTGAATATTGACCTGAATGAATCTCTTAAAACTGTGCATGAGAAATGTTGTGATATATAAAATTATATATCTATAATTTATATTAATGTATAATATATAATAATAATATTAATATATCTATCTATAAAATTATCCCAGAAGAATAGCGAGGCTTGTAGCAAAACTAAACAAATCACTCACAAACCCATGTGACGAGCAATCAAAGCTTTAACAATGTACTTCTATGTATCTCAGGGCTGCCCTGGCCCGTCTTGGCAAGAAGGCTTCAAGCTGACTGAGGGAAAAAATTTGAAGAAACGGTTGTCCAAAAACCTGCACTTCTATACTAAGATAAGCCAGTGCCATGTCTCAGAAGGGGGAAGGAGTCCTGTGTCCATTCTCATTTAAAAGCTAGAACAGTTCACGAGTAGGTACCCACGTTAAGTTTTCTCAAAACGGTGGATTAAAAGGATCCTGCTTACGTTTGTGAAGCTGAGAGTACTTTCCATTCCTGCTGATGTTGGTAATTTGGTTCCTACTAATTCAACTTCCCTTGCCTAGTGGAAATCGTGGGCGGACCTTCTGCGTTATACCCACAGCATCTGTCTTGGACGCTGTCTTCTGCTTTAATGGGTACCGCAGACAGAGTAATTTATAGTGAGTAGAAATTTATTTGGCTCGCAGTTCTAATTGGTAGAGAGCCCAAGAGCATGGTGCTAACATCTGGCGAGGGCTTCCCGCTGCAGCAACCACTGCAGAGGGCAGAAGGGCGAGAGGGGGCCGAGCTGTCCTTTTCATCAGGAACCCACTTCCGTGCTCATCAGCCCATTCCACCAATGTGATAACGTTCCTGACCAACAGCTCAGAGCCTTCGTGACCTGCCCGCCTCCTAAGGCTCCGCCTTCAACCCTGTTGCTACCGGGACACAACCAATCCACGGCCTTGTTACCCTATAACCAACCAATCATGTGTGAGTAATTAGGGTTATAGCCACATCCGTGGTAGAGGAGCAGTCTAGCAGAACAAACAGATCTGGTCATTTTAATTTTTCTTGATATGATGAGCAAAGAATTAGAAACCAAGACACAGGTAATTGTTGACAATAGAGACTTAAGAAATACATCCACATCCAACCCTGAATTTTTTACTTAGCTACACATGTATTTATTAAGAGGACATGGGTGACAGGGCAGCCTAAGAAGGGAGCTGGCACGATGAAGAATCCAACCCACCTAAGGGGCAGATGTCACAGGTCTTTATCATCAGGAGAGATGCCTCAGCTAGCTTTCAGTGTTTTGAGGGTTTTTGTTTGGAAGGAGGTTTCTTATATTTCCATAAAGTGCTGACGTTGTTTTAAGTTCAGAAAGTCCATTTTTTTATTTTCAAAACTATTCATGGAATCAACGGGAAGCTCTGCCCTAGAGTTGCAGTTCCCCAGAGAGATGCCTTCAATTGGATCCCAGACACCCATAAAATGTCAGTAAAAAGTCACTGCCACAGAGAACAGCAAGGGCTGGCAGGCAGTGTCATCAGGGTAGTTGGTGACACTAGAAAGTTTATGAAGAGCAGGGAGTCTCCTTTTCTATCGCAGACCTGCACTCACTGCAGTTACATGCACAGCTCCAGAAGAGAGAGCTCAGTGCCTCTCCTTTTGGGGTGTGGGGCACTTGCTTCCTCACCTTCCCTGTGTTTTTCTAACTTTCCTCAGTCTCCTGAAAATTCATTCTACTTTTTCCTGCGGGTCTGAAGGAGTGTTGTACATGTTCTAGTGTTGGGTGGGGTTGTAGGCATCTTTCTCTGGTCCTGTTTTCCTCTAGTGGGTTTAGCATGTGTGCTAGGCTTGCCAATGTGCCTGACACTTTTGGATGCCACTACAGGATTCACCTGGCACCGATCCCATCAAATGGACACTTGTCTCTTCTGCAGAATCACTTCTCTTCCAAGGTCAGCATTCCGAAGGCTTCCGGACTCAACACCCTCTGGCTGGACACCATGGTCTCCTTCCAGTTTCTTCCCCAAACTGTCCTGCTCTGAGTGCGAGAAGAAGACTGTCCCTCTGTCACACCTCGTTAGAGGAATTCTGAACTATGCTACTTGTACCTGGAGGTTCTAATGGATGTTTAGTGATACAGAGATGTGAACTTTCATCTTAGCTTTTGGCTAAAACAGTCTGATTGGAAGCCAAAGTTGACAGACACATCCAAGGCACCCATCTCATTCATGATGTGCTCAGGGTCTTGCCCGCCTTCTGATGACAAGTGCTTGTTTACTGGGTCACACCTGCCACTCTTGGCTCCGAGAAGTTTCTCAATTCCTTGTGCAAACGTTTATTGGGAAGGTTGACCAGATATCCTTAGATATTTGAACGGATCATGCAAAGGCTCTACTTAAGAAGTTTAAACTTGCATTATAGAATGTTTGAAAATTCAAAAATAAGCTCATCACCTCATAATACAGAGTGGACTGAGAGAGAGGCTAAGAATAAGACCATGTGAAAGAAACAATTTGTTTTTAAAACATAATTTTGCACTTTATTTTGGTGACCAAATGGCCTCAAATTATAGAAATAGGAAATGAAAGTGATCTCAGTGAACTGTTAGGTGTAGCTAATTGGTAGGAGCATCTCCCAGATTCTGTCCCTTTACAGTGGCTGTGGGATGGATTGCACCATTCGTTGGTCACTCATTCAAAGTACTTTGTCATCTTACAGAATACAGACTAAAACTTTTGAGTTTCTTTCTTTTAATTAGCCTTCAACTGGCCATTCCACTATTTGATCTGAGTAGCTGCTTGTGAGAACTGTGGTCCATGGTAAGATTGCTTTGGTGTAAGTCTGTTGCTATTCTTTCGGTGTGAAATAAATTCCTTGATTATAAAGATATAGTGTTGTATGGGATACAGTGATGGCACAGTGTATTCCAAGGACTAAGGTACAGTGAAAGTCCGAGGAGAATAGTAAGGATGCAAACATTACAGATAGAGGAGAGAAATCTATTGACCACAAGCAGCTGATCCATATGATAGTGTTCCGGTGCATGTAATCTGCTACCACATGATGCCCAATTAGCTCTTTGATTTTCCTAAAAACAGTAGTACACTAATGTCTTACTTTGGGTCTCTGCTATTGTCAGGCTAGACAGTTGTAACTACCTTTGGAGGGTGTGACTCCACACCGCTTAGCTCCTCCATAGCCAACATCTCTATTGCCAAAGACACTGGTGTGTCTGGGGGAGGAGGTCCTACACAGATCATCTCCTTGCATTTATGGATGTGGAGAGATGCTTTGATGGTGGCTATCCATTGATGATCCCATGACACCCTTCCCTCCTGAGAGAGTTGGAAAGGAAACAAGTGGAACACCTTTGCATCCTTCTAATGTTCCAGAGGGACATCCTCATTAGACGGGGAGATGGCGGGAGATGCTGTCAGTTGATGGGTGAAGGGATCCTGCAGTCACAGAAGGTGAGCATCAGCACCTCATTGCCAATACAAGGCACCATCCGAGAAGTAGTTAACAGTAACTCCTGTTACTGATAATCTGATGTACTGCAAATCAGAGTGCTTGAACCTTGATGAGTCTTGAGTGGGGGCTAATTAATCATGTGTCCATAGAAATGAACGAGATCAGCAGCCTACCAGGATAATACTTGGTCTTTATAACTGGAGAATTTCCCAGTTTAAGTGAGCATAAATATGACTGGATTGCCACCCTACAGAGTCCTACCCTCTCTGTTTTGTGCTGTAAGCTCATTTGTAGACATTTGCCTTCTTGTTTTTTTCCTTTGTTACATTCTTAGGCTATCATAAGGGCTATTTGGTATATTTGAGTAAATAAGTGAATGGATATAAAAGATAAATATAAAAAAATGAGAAGACTGATAAGATTTTTTGGCTTAGTTTTAATGAACCAAAAGCTCAACCTAATTTTGTATACTAATTAAAATGGAGAAAGCAATAACACAAAAAGTAAATTCAAGAAAAGGGAGGTATGAGAGATGATAGTGAGTGAAAATGTGAGGAACTGGATTTTCAAATCTGAATCTGAGAATTGCTATAAATCACTGGCAAAGAAATCCAGAGGCCAGACCCAGAATTGGTATCTCCCTTCATATATGGATAAATACTCTATTTATTTGGCTGGAGTCCCAGGCCTATCATGAGACTCGCAATGGAGACTGTCTATGTGGTATGTGATATGATAGTCTCAGGCTGGCACCCCAGAACCAGGATCCCTGCTGCTGCCTGGTGCCCATTATCTTCTGGACCTGTGCAGGTGGCTGAGCGGAGCAGTCAGACAGAAATGTTTACACAGCGAACTCTTTATTACCTCTGACAGATGTATTTGAGCTGCATAGCTTCCCACCCCAGTTCCTGGAAGGCTGCCCAGAAGTGTTGCCAGATATGATTGCCATGGAAACCATAGACCATCCCACTAGAGCGAGATGCACGAATGTGAAAGAAGGATAATAATGGGCTTTTTTCTTTTCTTTTTTTAAGGCTCTGGTCCCTTTGATTTCACACCTGACAGAATCATACATATCTCCCTCTGGGAACACAAGGACAAAGCAAACCAGAACTGGGGTTATTAGTGGTTTTCAGGAATAGACTGATCAGGGAAAATCCTCCTTGTGAGAAGCAAACTCACAAGTTATTCTCTAACACAGAAGAATGCTTTCCTTATATTCCTTTCAATATAGAGCTACATGGCTGGCACTTTTTGGTTCCAAGAAAAAAGGAAGCCATACTTACCTCTTGAGTTTTATGACAATGTAAAGATAACTTTTGGACTCCGGTCATTAAGTCAACCATACCAAGATCACCTTGGGCCTTTGGCTGAGTTGGAGGATGGCCCTAGTAGTGGCGTGGCCCAATTGGGAGGATGTTTTCTTTTTTGGACTTGAAGCCATGGGACTTAGTGGTTGCAGTGGCCTCTGGGGCTGGCAGTAGTAACAGGGTTCGGATACCCGTCCACAGTGACAGGGCTCTGAGCCGAAAACTTGTGTACATGGCTGCTTCTAATTCATAGCTTGGTGAAATATTGTCAGTACAAAAATGGAAAACAAAACACTGGTAATGGATGAGTCTTTTTTAAAAGTAAGTTTGAGGTGTGGTTTTCTTGAAAGCCATATGACTAATTCTGAAATTTTGGTTACAGCATTTTAAAAAGGGAAAAATTCCTAAAATGCTCATTATGCTGTGAGTTGGGTTTCAGTTCCTTCAGTTCCTTTGAGAAGGTTTTAGTATTCTCCCTTTCAGTTTACCTGGGTAGTCCCCTTCCACGCCTGGCCAAGTGTATTTGGACGTGGTGCATACACACCTATTCTGCCCAGCCCGTGTCCTCCCCTGGTACTTGGAGGATGTGGGGGGTTCCATGTTAGTTACTGGTGACCTTCTGAGGTTGGCCAGTCACGTCTGCCCACCCCTTCTCATTCACTAGTGTCGTACCTTCCGCTGCCATCATTCTGCGATTACCATCCCAATCTAAGGTGGATCCTTCCTGTTTTGGCTCCTTTTCTTTCCTGTGCATGGCCCGGTAGAAATCTTCATTTGCTCCTGTCTTTATCTCTGTCATTTGGCCAAGACAGAGTACCCAGTGCCAGGTCGGGACTCTGTATTCTAGCTTGTTGCCTTCAACCATCGCCTCTTCCTGATTCTCACTCATGCTCATTCTACACCTTTGTCTTCACTGAAATCTGGCTATGCATGTATCTCAGAATCCATATGTCATATGAGTTACTGTTTCTCATTGCTGAGACAAAATACTCAGTACATAAAGTTAAAGGAGGAAAGGTTTACTTAGCTCACAGTTTGTGCTGGTTTCAGCCCGTAGTCAGCCGCTCCAAGACAATATGGCACATGGCAGAGGGGCTTTGCAGAGAAAAAATCAGTTCCTTTCAGGTGAGGACAGCAATAACAGGAAGGGACTCAAAAGGGCCTTTCTGCCTCTTTTAATCTTATCTGGACTACTTAGGGTGGCAGCACTCACACCCTTAATGCCAGTGTGCCGATCCTAGTGCGGCACCACAAATCAGTTCTAGTGTCACACACTCTAGATCCAGCCACCTCTGAAAAAGACCCACCTTGGACCACATGGGGCTTTTGGGGGCCTCTAGACACAAGCCATAATGCCATACAATGAAACATTAAATTTTTATTCTTTCAAGAACTTTTGAAAAACCGTAATATGTTAGTTGTTAAGCTGAAGCTACAACTTTCCATAGTTCTTGCCCCCCGGGAGCTCATATTTAATGAATGATGTTTAGAGACTTGTGAAAATAGAGAAACATGAGCAGTGAGCCAGAGTTTAGAGTCAGGTTTGCAAACTTACTTAAAAAAGCATTTCAGGGCCGGGGAGTTAGCTCAGTGGTTCCGGCGCCTGTCTTACAAGCACAAGGGCCCGGGTTTGATTCCCCGGTAACCACATAACAATACTGGGTGTGGAGACCCACAGCCAGCAGCAACCAGTACCACATACCACAATGCCGGGCATGGTGGCTCACGCCTGTAATCCCAGCACTCGGGAGGCAGAGGCAGGAGGATTGTGATGTGAGTTGGAGGCTGAGCTGAGGGCCAGCCTGAACCACAAAGCAAGACTCTGTCTCAAAAAAAAAAAAAAAAGCATTTTAGATGGGATCCATTTCTGGAGGTGATAAGATCTTGAATAGAACTATGAGAATAAATGGCTGCAGAAGCTCAGAATCTGAAAAACCTGATGTTAGATCCTTCACCTGAGCAACACTGAGTACAATAAGAAGAGGAAGAAGATTGTGGAGAAAATTACCAGGAGCCAAGAAAAACATGAAACCAAGGAAAGTGACCCAGGAACACATGATCAATAGCAATAAAGACAAGAAGAAGGTATGGTATTGAAGACCCATGCTGCATAAAAAGGATCAGAAGTTATGTTTGGCATTGGAGGAATGGTCTCGCATAGCAATGGAGGGCACTTGAAGAAGGGGAATGCCAGGGGACAATGATGTTTCACAAGATGTGGAGGGTGTAGAGCCGACGTCGGATGGCTCAGTGGAGTGTTCGCCAGAGTCGCTGAGGTGGGAGCTCCTAGAGTATCATCTTTCCTAAGCCTGGAGTTGGTGGTGGTGTCTCAGGTGTGGTTTCTAGAGCTTTGATAGGTCTGCAGGGATGGACCGGATTGGCTAGTTTCCCCTTACGCCTGCCAACCATGGTTCCAAAGAGTACACGGCACTTCCCCCCAAAAGTTGGAATTAGAATGTCTTCAGTGATTCGCAAGTTCACCTGTCCATGTCTCAAGTCCCCACACACACTCTGAGGACTGGGGACTTTCCTACTATCTGCCTCACCCTTAAACCACGTGACTGGGTGACTTCAAGGTCCTTTTCAATGACCTGCATAACAACGGAGTCTCGCAGTACCTTGATTCCTTCAGAGAACTTTCACGTTGTCTTCACATTAATGAATTACCGTCACTTGTGGTAGTTAGATGCTGAGGCTTGTTACATCTAAAAGTGCCCAACATTCAAAATCCTGGATTATGAAATAATTTCTCAGGTGCCTTTTCCTTATTACAATCAATTCTTTAGACTCATCGAGGAGTCAGTGCAGTTCCCTCAGTTTACTCCTGTTTTCCCACATGGCTCCAAGGCAGAATCCCTTACACGACACACTCTCCGAGGGTCTCAGCTCTGCAGACCCCGTGACTTTCACCAGCACCTGCCTTTCTCATCCTGAGCTCAGGATAAACGCCCATTTGTTGGTTGGTTTGTTACCCTTTCTTGTTCAGAGCTAGAGAATACATTAGGGAAAAAATCATACAATAACACTATTTCGATTACAAAAACATGGTCCAAACTCAGCTAGATTTGCAGTGCTCCTCACCTTTCCTTCCTTCTTTGATTCTTCCCTTATTATTTCTTGGCTGGAGTAGCTCATTTTCCTCCTTAAAAATCCCTAAAACTTTAGGTCCAAACTATATATGGTTCATCATGGGTTAGATCTGGAATGTCCCCAGATGTCCCATGTGTTCAGAGGTAGCACTTCTGGGAGTTGCTGGGAATACAGAAGTGCTGTACTCATCCGTGGCTTAATCTCCTGGGGAGTTCAGTGGTTAAGGGTGCTGTTAGGAAGTAGAGTCTGGCTGGAAGAGGTGGGCCATGGGGCGGGTGACCTGAAAGGGCTATCTCCTTCCCTGGCTCCATGATGCTCTAAAGAGAGCAGCTCCCCTCTGTCAGGAGCTTCTACCATACCATTTCTCTCATGGAGCCAGCAGACACACAATGCCTGACACCTCTAAAATACACCTCACCTCCTTCAAATTGCAGGTGTTGGGTAATGTGTCCCATGAGGAGGTCGGTGACTAAAACAGCTTCCTTTAGGAATCAAAATCCTTTATGATTTGCTCCAACCCTACCTGACTAGGCTTGTCTTCCTACATTTATAATCCTCCCCTCCCTAATATGTACACATGCATGAATGAAGCCAGGCCCTTCGTCATCCCCTTCACATTTCACTATCCCCATGCTGGTGTTCTCCCTGTCTAGAGCGAAAGCTTTCTTCTGATCTGTGAGCCCTCATTGTCTCCCAAGTTCCCACCACCTTGCCTGGGAATGGCTTCCCCGTGCATCTGCACCTCTTGGGTGCAAGAATTGCTTCTTGGCTTGTGCGCCCCCACACCTCACACGCCTGGAGGATTATGCTTATTCTGCTTGTTAGGTTTGTGTGTGTATTAGGTTCCTGTCTGCTCTGCTTCTCCACTGTGAGTGTCATGAGCTCAAGGACTGCCTATTTGTCTTCATTCTATTTCTGAGAGCTTATCAACATGCCGGGTATAGGCCAGCTATTTGATAAATTTTTGACCGAGTGATGAATGTATGTATAACACTTTGCTGCCAGTGAGAGAGTTGCAGAATGTAAGAACGTGGCTCTTGACTCCAAATACTAATGTAACAAAGAACCTTGATCCATGCTTGAACACATAAAAGCATAAGGGACACTATGACATTGTTTTTTTTTTTTTTAAAGCACAGCCAAATGTGCAGGAGAAACTCAGTGGGAGGGAAGTTGTCTAAATTTACTTCAGATGTCACAGTGAAATACAGAGACTGGCTAGTTTAAGTGGCTGACATTTATTTTTTACAGTTATTGGAGCTGAATTTGGCCAGGATTCAGCCTGGTGAGGGTCTGTTGAGGGTTCTCTTCCTGCTACAGATGGCTTCTCACCTTCCTCCGTGTCCTCGTATGGCAGAGAAGTAAAGTTCCTGGGTACCATAAGGGTAATATCCCCTCAGGGGAACCCCATTGTCTTGTCCCCATCTAAACATAATTAGATCCCAAAGGCCCCATCTCCAAATACCATCACACTAGGGTCAGAACTTCAACATACACCTTC
>PVIR01023840.1:0-26593 GCA_004026965.1 Petromus typicus
TTTTTTTTTTTTTTTTTTTTTTTAGGTTTTTGGAGACAGGGTCTCGCTTTGTGGTTCAGGCTGGCCCCAAGCTCAGCCTCCAACTCACATCACAATCCTCCTGCCTCTGCCTCCCGAGTGCTGGGATTACAGGCGTGAGCCACCACGCCCGGCACTGTGGTATGTGGTACTAGTTGCTGCTGGGTGTGGGTCTCACATAACCCAGTATTGTTATGTGGTTACCGGGGAATCGAACCCGGGCCCTTGCGCTTGAGAGACAGGCGCCGGAACCACTGAGCTAATTCCCCGGCCCCAAACTTCTCCATTTTATACGTGAGAAAAAGTTAAATCCTACAGCCAGCTTTACAGAAACCTAGAACTGACTACTGGCTTCCACATGATCGCATTTCTATGCTTACTGACTCCTACTGCAGTGCTACTGTCTTTCAGTTACTTATTTTAATTCTTTTGTTATTTTGCTTCTGACTCCAGATTACTTTCTCCTCCCACAAGTCTCCATTACCCTGATACGCATGTCATTTTTTATTTTGGCAACTGCCTCATCCTCTCCATTTTAGCAATGTACTGATTCAGTTTGAAATGACTGCAGCCATCTTAAATTATAACTACCATGATTCACCACGGTAAGATTAGTAGTTTTTTCCTGCATCTTCCCAGTGTTCTAGAAATAGACAAATGTAGCCGGGTATGCAGCTCCTTAGCAAGCAAAATGTCCTGAGTTCCATCCCCAGTATGAAAAAACAAAAAAGTCACCAAAAAATGAAATAAAACAAAACTATCACAGTAGTATGTGGAGCTGCACAACCAGGCACACACAAGGAAGAGCTACTTCACAATGGCATGGAATGGCTGTTGTCCTGGTACCTCTCAATTTTCAACAGTGTAGGTTTGAAAAGCAATGGTACCTTGGTGGTAGTTTCCCGGAGGATTTTATGTCTATTCTCTCCTGGATTTTTCTTTAGTTTGTTCTACTGAAAAAAGCAATGTTGTGTTTCCTGCCCTAATATAGCTTCACTCTAAGATATCAATAAAACGAATTATTTCTGAAGGAACTTCAGCTTTCCTATGATTATTTTTCAAGGACAGTAATTTAAAGCTTCAGAGTACATTTTCATTTTATGTTCCCCCTAAGACAACATGTTCTGTTAATATAGTCAACCAAAGACAAACCACACGAATTAATCATTGTGACTCAAACTTGAAAAACCCTTCAATAATGAATCAAAAGCATCTCATAATTTCAGTTCTGCATAAAAATGGCCAGTTAAAAATAGTCATAGTAAAGAGCACTTTGACAACTGTGTTGTCAAAGCAAGATAAGAGCAAGATCACCATATTCAGATGAGTAGGAATAGAGTATTATAAAATGAACACAGAAGTATTTCCAGTCTTTAAAATGGATAACTTACTTATGTGTCAATTTAGTTCAGAAAAGAAGTGAAATTAATGACTATAGCTTACCATAAATATAGATCGAAGACACTCATGACTGCTTCAATCTTGCGTATAAAATAGCAGTGTATTCCCTGTACCCATTATAGAAACTTTCTCTTTCACATAACATTCAACCTCCTATTTCACCTCTATCAGAAAGGTTTCTAGAAATATGAATAATTTATGCCTTTAGAAACATTGTAAATATTTCACTTGACATTTATTAAACACAGCACTCCAGTAAAATTATGCAAACTTTTTGGCTTGCATGGAAAGCAAGGCCATCAGAGACTAGCTCAAGTGATACATTATACTTTTCTAAGAAGAGTAAGGCCCAGAACTCTATTGCATTTGTATCAGTAACAACTTAAAGGTGGGAGAGCATGACTACAGCTATATGGACTTCACGCTTTCCACCTTTCTTCTTTTCTAGAGAAAGAATCTATCATCTAATTCATTGCTTTGAACAGACAATAGAGAAACACTTCTGGAAGACATGTCTTACTTATAAAGAACTAGGAAGAAATTCAGGTATCTCCCAGTTGTCTTGCTCTAAATCCCTAAATTTTCCTTTAACATTTTTTGCAATTATGTATCTATATCCTACTCATTCCAAAGAGGAGCTGATAGCTTTTAGTCTGTTCTGTTCCTACTCCCTTTTCATCCCCATAGTATTGCCTAGAAATATAACTACAACAAATACTGTATCAGCAAAACTAAATAAGAATCCTTTCTTTTTATTTATAGTGCTACTGCAGTTCACGAACTTAGTTCCACAATCCTGGAAAAGATGTTCATGTTCATGTTCGTGCAGGAAAGATGGTCTTGGTCATGTTCATAACTGATGTGGACTTTGCAAACAAGAAACGGAATTTAGCGAATTGCTTCTGTTTGCAAACCAGACTGATACGTGGTAGGATTCATCATGGTAGGATTACAGCTGCCCTGCTCTGGGTGTGAGGGCTACAGGCACTCCGAGTGGGTAGGATAGGACATGTGGGACAAAAAGAGGATCACTGCTGATCACTCTCCCCATGATGCTTGTTGCCTGCTGCTTCTTTGCTGCTTCACTGCCTTCTGCCTGTCAAGACCTAGTTCTTCTCTCTCAGTGGGCCATGTCACCCTACCTAGCGTCCAGTCAACTATGAACTAAAACCTCTATACACCATGAACTCCTTAAAACCTTTCCTACTTTAACTTTGGGTATTGAGTATTTCGTTTCAGTAATGAGAAAAGTAACTAAGACATGTGGACATAAGATAGTGTAAGAAAAGAAATACCACATAGTCTAAGAATCAACCGTTATACATTTTTTTTCATCTGGTCTGTAAATTATCAGGTAATTTGAATTTTTAAAGATTTGCTCATCCATCATAGTTTTCTAGAAATTATTCTGTTGAAGAATTCTCTGTTTCTTTAGACTGCAAGAGAAATAATTATCTAGACAAAAGCTGTAAACAATTACGCCAGAACACAGTATGAATAAAAAGTAGTTGAGTCATCTGGCTCAAAATGTAGCAAAGCAATGAACAGTTTGGCATTATACAGTGAGAAGCCATCTTCCTCCTGACGTCACAGATGGTAGAAGACTGTTAACTGCTCAGCCATTTAATTGATGTTTGTCAGAGTCTGTGCAGATTGTTTCTTCTCTGTCTCATCCTATATGATGTGGACTTACTTCAAACGATGATTGTGTATAACCTAATCAGAAAAGAGCCTCTGACTGCCAAAAGATAGAATCACCCCAACATGGAACACATCTGTCAATTCAGAACCTGCACTTTCCTTCGATGAACAGGTAAGACAACAGAAGAAACAGCTGTTCAACTGATGAGCAGTTTGTCACCAGACTTACAGCATGTAGATGACATATTGTTCAAATGAAGGCAAAGGGCCACAAGATGCCAATTTTAAAAAGAACTCTGCTCTTGTTGGTACCAACACAAGCCAGCTGATCTATGTCTCCATGTATTGACATATGCATTTACCTGCAAGCAATTTCTTACGAATCTTTCAAATATCGCCTACTCTGTAAAAGGGTCCCTCACTTGTCTCCATCTTCAGTGCTCCTGACGAACTCTGAAGACGGCGCTACTGTGCTAGACCTTGTTTCCAGGTACTGCCTGTCATTGTGTCTCTAGCTCTTTTCTGGATGCGTGTACCTTGAGAGTAGTTTCTGTCAATCTTTATAATGCAGAATAGGGTCTGATCCATTTTTTAAGATTATTGGTAGCTGAACAGAGTAAGGAATCTACATTTAAATTACTGTACCTTTTACAATGGATATTTAACACTTTATTTTATTCCTACATGTTGGTGGTACACAATTTTTATAGTGCTACAAGTTAGTACATGTATGTAACACATCTTAGTTCCTTTTTCATGCCTTCCTCTTTTGATCCTTCTTGATCGCTTTCCTATTTACTAAAGGTCTCTCTCCCTACTTTCTACACATTTTATTTTGCTCTTTATTTATATTTTAGGTTTCTTATATAAGAGAAATCATGCACTATTTAAGACTGCGTTTGATCTACTTCACTTAACATTATGGTTTCAAAGTAAATCCACTGTCTTACCAATGACTAATCTTTATGGCCTAGTAATCCTTCATTATGTGAATATTGTATTTTTAAAATCAATTTATCTGTTCAGGGGCATATCAACAGCTTTCAGGATTTAGCTATTATGAATTGTGCTGCTATAAAAACAAGTGTGGATGTATCACTATAATATGATATCTTTTGGGAGATACGTGTCTAGCTGCATCAAATGGAATTTCTTTTCTTTTTTTTTAGGTTTTTTGAGACAAGGTCTCGCTTTGTGGTTCAGGCTGGCACTCAGCTCAGGCTCAAACTCACATCTCAGCAATCCTCCTGCCTCTGCCTCCCGAGTGCTGGGATAACAGGCATGAGCCACCACGCCCGGTACTGTGGTATGTGGTACTGGCTGCTGCTGGGCGTGAGTCTCCACACCCAGTATTGTTATGTGGTTACCGGGGAATCGAACCCGGGTCCTTGCACTTGCAAGACGGGCGCCGGAACCACTGAGCTAACTCCCCGGCCCTCAAATGGAATTTCTAAGTTTAGTTTGTTTTCTAATTTTTGGTCTGTTTTGGTACCAAGAACTGAACCCAGATTCTCGCATTTGGTAGGCAGGCGTTGCAGGGCTGAGCCACATCTCCAGCCTTCTACTTTTTAGCAGAAGCTCCATATTGATTTCTACAGTAGATGTACCAATTTACAGTCCCACCATCAGTGTAAAAGGTTTCTTTTTTTTCCCTGTAGCCTCTCTAACATTCATTATTTGCTCTCTTGATGATGGCCATTCTTTCTGGGGTAAGACAACATCTCAATGTTGTTTTACTTTGTATTTTTCTAATTCCAGAAATGTTGACCATGTCTTCATGTATGTAGTGTCCATTTGTACTTCTTGTGAAGTGTTTATTCATTTCACTTAGACATTTTTTGATGACTGAGTGGGGAGGGCTTACTTTTTGGAGGTCTTTATATAATTGAGATCATTAGTCCTCTGAGGAACACCTGGTAAATTTTCCCCCATTCTATAGGTTGTATTTTGTTATTATTATTATTATTATTATTATTATTATTTTGCTGTGTAGAAGCTTTTTAATTTGTTATGCTCTCTATTTGTTGATGCCTGATACTACTTCCTGTGCAAATGGATTCTGTTCCTAAAGTCTTTGCCTATGCCTATGATAAGAGTTTTACCTATTTTAAAGAGGTTAAGAGCTTCTGTCTTAACATTTAGTTATCTATTTTGATTTGAGTTTAGTACGTGGTGAGAACTATGGTTCCAGATTCAACCTTCTGCATGTAGATGGTCAGTTTTCCCAACACCATTTGTTAAAGAGGCTACCTTTCCTCCAGGGGACACTTAACACTTTAACAGAATAAGCACAAAATAAATGCAAATTAAGGCCTAATAATGATGAAACAATACCCCAAAACCTTTCTCTACATAAAAGACCTGTGTAGTGACCAGGAAAGTCAGCCCTGAAATGTGACCTCAAGCCTGTATTACAGGTGTTACTTCTTTACTTTCAATCTGTAGAGAGGTAAAAGATGTCTCAGATCTCTGGCTTTTCTTAACTTTCCAAATATATTCATGGTAGAAATATCTTTGAATATCCCTATTTCAGTGGAAGCTCTTTGGTGATTGAACCAACTTTTCATCAGGAGAAAAATCATCCTTTGTTATGACAATATCATCCTTGTGAGGGCTTAGGGAGACAATAACCCAACACTGTGTTACATAATTAGGCAGGCAGGATATAAATATTAAAGATCCGGTTGACCAATGAAAATTTGGCTCGGGTCCTAAAAGTGACAAAATTACAGATCAGGAGTGGCGAACCTATAGCACATATACCACAGCCAGCTGTTTGTTATTTCTGAAAATTCTTAAATGTTCCCCATCACTGCTATTGACTTTAGGACAACCAGCAAAAAAAGGAAACTAAGTCAGTTCTCTGTTACTGACATAGTAAACATTTTCCATTAGTGTTTTTTTCTTTCAATACAGGGGGTTGAACTCAGGGCCTTCCCAGGAGCCACACCTCCAGTCTTTTTTTATTCTTTGAGATAAGGCCAACCCATTTTCACTCACTGAGACTAGGTCTTGTTAAGACTGAAAAGTCACAATCCTGCCTCAGTTTCCCATTGTTGGCATTAGGTGTGTCCCAACACGCCTAGCTTCCACTGAATTTTAAGCAACATAGTCTAGAATTTATTTAATTGTAAAATAATGCCAGAAATAGTATATAAAATGTGATTTTTCTTTATGAATATTTTCCAGATACTACAGCATTCCAAGAAGAGCTTCATATTTAAGAAATTTGTTCTTTTCACTGTTATTTTAGAAATATCATGTAGCTCTTCTTATTTCTCAACAATTCTATCCTCACCTTCCTATATGATTTTCTCTTACTTTTAATACAAGATTCTTCTAAACACATAAAAATAATCTAAATTATTTTGTGTTAATATAGAAAAAAAGGCACAAAGGCAATAAATTTATAACAATAATAAAGGGTCTATCTTCAAATCTTGCTGTTTGTGACCTGTTAATTACATAGGATATGAATGGATCATCATAATCTGGATCAATTATACTGTGAACTATGAGAGCTAACTGATCCATCTTTTCTATTCACTGGATAAGTAGTTATACACACACACACACACACACACACACACACACACACACACACACACAGCATAATTAAATTCTGTCATAGAGAAGGCTTAGTCTTACCTTTACAATGTTTTTGAAATTTCAGCTCTTGAACAATACTACTAAAACAGACTGAGAAATAGCCATATTTACTGCAGTTACATCTGAATAGATAAATGCTTCTGCAGCCAATCATTTCTCAATGCAGGCTGTAGAAAAGCATTTCTTACTGATTACATTACATATCAAGTCCTCCTGCCAGCCGCCAGGTTGAGTGAGACAGTTTTTCATGGATAAATCAGGTCAGAAGGAACAACAAGGACAGCATTTAAAACAGGATATCAGTCACTGTGCACCTATGTCTCTCCATCTTCTCCTGATCCCATCTCCTTACCTACAGCAAGAACTGCTCATCAATTGGCATTTTCTACTTTCCTCTTCATTTTCCTATATAAAGCATCATATTCTTTCTCAATATTTCTATTTCTTAATTGGAGGTTGTTTTACTGGCTGATGGGGAAATAACATATAAATATGACATGTAAAACATTTTTTAAAGCATCACCTGACCCTTTCAGTACAGTCCTTTGTCACTGAGACAATGAGGTCCCCTCTGTTTTCTAAGTGCACAAGTATGAATTTTGAGGCGCAAGCTCTTTCTAACCTTGCACCCTTTCTTCTGAAATTGTCAGCTAATTGTAGGTACTGATGATGGCCAGATGTATAAAGGAGATTTATGAGGACAGGAGTGAGAGTGGCCTGACTCCTAAGAGGAACACTTGATGACTTGTAACAATCCAAGGAGCCAATGCATCCTACAAAGAAAGACAGAAAAGCACTTCTAGCTTTGCACTACACAGTGCAATGAGAAATAAGTTCAGGAATGGTTGAAAAAGAAACCAAGTACATCTACCAACACATTACTTTCATCATTCCAAGATACTAGAACTTTTCTTTGAACTGTTGTATCAGTCACATGAAAACAGTGAAGGTAGCAGGGCTGGGCCACTGATCCTTAGAATATTCTGTAGCACCTTTGCCTTTTTACCCTAAACTAGTTTTCAACACTTTCTAACCGTTTATTTAAGAGAAATAGGTACTCTAAATATGAATTATGACATTTTAATTCATAGATAGTAGAGTTAGGGGACAGCTTGACAGTACAATTCACACCTAGCATGTGTGAAGCCAAAAATCAAAAATAGAAATGAAACAGTATAGGTATTGATTTCATCCTATAATCAGATTAGTATTTCAATGGATTCATACTGGAAGAGGTATTACAATGCTTTCCAAGCCTTGGTTCAAGAAATGATTTTCATTTTCAAGGATCAAAAACACTTTTTATTTGTTTTGTTTTTGAGATAGGGCTTTGCTATGTAGTTCAGGCTAGTTGTGAACTCATAATGTAGCTCAGGTTAGCCTGGAACTCATGATGTTCCTCCTATCTCAGCCTTCCAAATGCTGGGATTACAGGTATATGCCACCATGCCAGGCAAAAATATTTCTATAGCTATACTTTTTCTCAGATCTAAAATACTAATATTTCATCTATATACTTAGGAGCATTAGTTGCAGTTGCCAAAAGGCAGAAGCAATACAAATGTCCATTGTGGAAGGGGTACTCCATTCAGAAAATGTGTTATGTATTTAGAATGGAATATTATTTAACTTTAAAAAGGAAGAGAGCTTTGAAGCCTGCTGTAATATGCATGAACCTTAAGGACACTATGAGAGATGAAAGAAGTCTGTCATAAAACAGGACAAGTGGTACACGATTTCACTTATATGAGGCACTGCGGACAGACAGTCAAAGTCACAAAAACAGAAGGCAGATGTGGTTGCCATTGGCTGGGGGCAGAGGGAAATAGCTGTTTAGTGGGTATGAGATTTCAATTTCACAAGATGAAAAAGTTCTGGAGATGAGTTACAAAACAATATAAAAATAGTTGTTATTACTAAACTGTGCATTTAAAATAGTTAAGATGATAAATTTTACATTATATGTATTTGCCATTTTTTTTAAAGCCAAAAATTTCTGCTACTTACCTCATTATGTTATTATTACTATTTTTTTAAAAAAAACTTTCCTTAGGACTCAGTGATTGACAGCAACAGGTTCTCGTGGCACTACAAAGAGAAATCAAAAGGTTTTCTGTGATATTTTGTTAATCAACAGGAAATTTAAAAAACCAGTGTATTTTATGCCATTGTTCAAAGACTTCAAATTAGTCTTAAATCAGAATTTGCCATTTTGTGTCCAACAATTGCATTTAGGGAGTAAGTATATGACTTCCTGGTTGGTAATAAAAAAAGCTACATTTTTTGTTCTCTTTCTCGATAACAAAATGCAACATAAATTGATATCATCCCAGCTATCTAATGCTACCCATTTGAAACCAGAGATATAGGCCATGGTAAAACCTCAAAACACATCTTTTGTATTTGTATTCAATTTCTAGATTTATATGTATCTTCACTCTTATCCACTATTTCAAATCTGTTTTTCACCAAAAGTTCACAGGACATTCAATTTGAAGCATCCAAAAAAACCACGAGGCGTGAAGGAGCGTTGCGGAAGAGTGCCAGGGCAGATCACTGAGGTGACATATGGCACCCTGGCCATTCTTGCTGACTGCTGTTGGAAAGGAGCTGGAACCGAGGCTGGAGATAAGCTCCCGCCCCTTAAATCTCTCTGCTTTCATTACTCAGTTGTCAATCACATGTCTGGGAAGTGTTCCTTAAATATTTTCCCCACAGAATATGCATATTCAACTTAGTGTGATTAACTGATATGTACTTAAAGGTTCACAGTAGAAAGATATTTAGAATTTTAAAGGAGTCATCATTGTTATCTATGTTATACTCTAAAAATACATGTCTACTTAACGCTGTAACATCTCACAGCCAGAAACTTTCCAGATGCTGCATCTGATTAGAGACATGTAAGATGCTCCCACCTAAACATAGCCCAAGATCTATTCTTAATTTTCCTAAGTCACATTCTTTCAGGACAAAATTATTCCGAGGGCAAAAGACCAGTTCAGTACACATGTGAAGAATCATGTTAAGACAGACATACCCCTTCCCTGCTCCAACAGCATCTCTTGAGTACAACCTAAATCTGTCTCTCCCTCCCTCTCCTGACATCAGCTTCGCTTCATCAAATCCTTCCAGGCAAAGCGCTTTGACTCATTTGCCTTTGGACTCCCAGTGCCAGCACCAAGCCTGGCACAGAGTGGATACTAAATAATTATGGAATGAATGAATGAAGCTTTTGCCTGAAAACACATAGGTTAATATACATGTATGAAACAAATATTCAAGATAGCAAAGAAATGGGGCACAGAGGAACATTTTCCATTCACAGAACTTTTCCTGATTAAAATAACGTCTGTCTACACTTCGTAGTGAAAACAGAAGTGCCCTTAATACTGAATTTGGCTATTATGCTGACCAAGCCCAAAAGATGCAATGGGGCACTGTCACTTTTTCAATGGAGAAGATCTTTAGGAGAGTATCTTTGGGAGTGGCAAAATATAACCTTTGGAAACTGATATAATGGAAATTAAAACTTCAATTTCTCTAAGGTTAACACAGGTTTCTCTGTAAACCAGCTTAGTAATCTCAGATTTGTGGCATTACAAGAAAAAAAGACAATTTACTTTCAAAGGCAGAATAAAAAAAACACAGGCTCATATTGCAGGTGACATTGATGAGTTAAGGGAATGCTGGAAATAAGTTACCCAGATTTGATTACTTCTCTGTATCTACCCTTTCCCAGTTACACCACATCGAAAGAAAACAGTTTGGAAGAAAAGCCCAACTGCAATGCAATATTTATTATTCATCTCCCTAGTATGAATCCAATTAAGGTTTCTCCAGCAGGGGAGTTGAGTGAAATTCAAAGTCTGTTGCAAACACAAAAGCTTCCTTAAAAAAGTAAATGCGACCATTTGCAAGTATTTCTCCGTTTAAATTAAAATAATGAAATAATGCTAAGAAAAGGCAAAAATAAAATACTCTTTCCAAAACTTAATTTGCAGATTCTGGGTGTTTTGACACAATTTAAATAATGAATATTTTTAATATTGCAGGATAACTATATTTTCAAAATCAAACCACCAAATTACTACTCCATGTATCCAAGATTGAGAGTAAAACATACAAATATCCTCACTGGCAAAATAACAAACGAACGCCCGAGCATTCTGTGGTCTCCTCACCTCGAGTGCAGAGCTTACGGAGGGGCCGACCGATAAATGTGCTTGCAGCTTGGTTAGCACAAAACGGAAGGGATGTCTCGCTTGCTCATTTTCGTTTTTCGTAAAGCAAGAAGCATGCATCTACCTTGCCTTACCCGCAGGATTAATATCTGGGAAAAGGCTCCGCCTGCAAAGCGGACGCCTAGAGCAGGGACAGTCCCCGCAGGGCCGGCCGTCCCTCGGTCTGGTGACGCTCCACTTCCTGTTGGGCCAACAGGCGCTCCCGAGAAGCTGGGTTTTGTAGTTCCCAGCCCACCTCCTACAGCCAGTCCTCCTTTCCCCCTGGGAACTTTGAATCATTCACGTGGCAGAACCTGACCTTCCCCAGACGCTGCCCCGGAAAGGGTCCCGGGCTGGACCCACGCGGCCGGCGGCTGCGTTGCCCCCCTGACGTGGGCAGCAAGGCCGAGATATCGGGGATAACCTGGAAGCAAAAGGGGCGCGCAGTCTCGGGTTTCTAGCGGCAAAGACAGTCGGGGAGGCGATGCAATGACCAGACCTCAATTCGGCCTCGCGGGCTCCTTACAAAGGGCTTTCTTCAACCCCTTCACGTCTTTCTGTGGAGAGACCCTGAACGGCGGTCTCCTGCATGCAGGCCAGGAGGCCCAGGCGCTGTTTTCGGACGTGGGTTACCACTCTTGGGAAGCCCTCAGCGTTTTCCAGCAAAACCATCACTGGCACATCCGGCTCCAGGAGGGGGGACACGCAGCCACCGGGAGTCTAAGGCTCCGGGACTCAGGGGCCCCGAGGGTTACGGTGGCCGGCGCCCACCCCAGTGCATCCCGGAGCCCGGCGGGCGCTAGGCGGTCCGGGTAGGCGTGAGCAGGTTTGCTACCCGTCTGTAGGGCACCAAGTCAGAGTTCTTCTCCTGGGTCCAGGTATCAAGGCTCGGACACAACGTTCTCCTCCACCACCACCAGCGCACAGCAGCCCAGACACTGCCCAGCCGGAGGTCCCGCCCCCGCGCCAGAGTATCCGCCCCTACGCCGGAGACCACGCCCCAGACACGCCCCCTCCCTGTCCAGTCCCAGGGCGCGTTGCGCGGATCGGGCCGGAAGTCCGAGAGTTCCCGGGCGTGTGTCGGGGTCTGTGTCTCCAAGTGAAGCGAGGCCGCCGTCAACCTTTGAGGGTTTCTGTCTGAGGCATCGCTGCTGTCACTACAGTCACCCCACGGAGCCACTTCCAGGAAAGAGTAGGCCCGGCCCCTCGCCGGGCAGAGAAGATGTTGCCCCTGTCCATCAAGGATGATGAATACAAACCACCCAAGTTCAATCTGTTTGGCAAGATCTCGGGCTGGTTTAGGTGCGGGATGCTGTTTTTTGGGAAGGGGGTGTCGGGTAGGAGAGGATGCCCAGACCAGGGATGGCTAATGCCCCTGACTGGGGAAAGGAGCGTGTGAACGGGGAGGGTCTGCAAAGAGACAGTCCGCCTTTTACTGTACACCTCTTCCACATTTTATGTCACTTCCAGGTCTATCCTGTCGGACAAGACATCTCGGAACCTGTTTTTCTTCCTGTGCCTGAATCTCTCTTTTGCTTTTGTGGAACTACTCTATGGCATCTGGAGCAACTGGTAACCAAAGGGGAAAGTGGTTGGGGCGGAAGCTGGAGTGGGGGAGACCAAGCCCTGTTTGCTTAGTGCCACGTAGCTCCTTAACGGGACAGTCAGGTCTTACCTTTGCCACCACCTTTGCTACCAGGTTGCCTTTTCGTACTCCACAACAAACTGACAGAGCTACATTTCTTAAGATCCAGGGCCTATCATGTACAGCCCAATTCTCTCTCAGCTCCTTCAGATGGGTCTGACATCCCCGTCCTCATTTTTGCAGATAGAGCTCTTTCATCTCTGAACGCTGCGCATCTAATATGTACCCACTTTGAATTAGGGGAAAAGCCTGTTCCCTGTCTCTCTCTGGGGGAGTGGCATTTGGATGTCACCCTTAAGATTCTGAAAGAGAATATCTGAGGCGTTCTGCTTGATATGTTAAGTCTTTGAATGACCTTTGGCAAGATTTATAAAGGGATATCCAGGAAAATGTATGTATTCTCGTTTCAGTGCTGAAATTTTGTCATGGTTTCCCTCTGGTCTTGTCTACAGGAGAAAAATCCTGTATAGATTTCCAAAAACATCTCTTGGCTTAATGGATTTTGGTATAACCTGTGTTTTTGTCGTTGGTGGTGCTTGTCTTTTGGAAACTGCTTTGGGGTTTACTGTTTACTCTATGGAAATGAAATTAGTGTTTTTCAGGGATTTGGTGTTGAATATCTTAAGATTTCATGAAATTGTTATGTTGATGGTAAAAATCACTTCTGGCAGTACTCCATTTTTAGATGTTAAATGCATTTATGCATGTGATGAAGTCAACTCTTAGAATTTTATATAATCTCAGGTTCCCTGCAATAGATAATGGACCCTAATCTACGAAGCTGTGCCATTTATGCTGTATTTTTTATTTAGTCTGTCTTTTAAAGTCCACAACAGACTTACTTTTTGATCTTTATCTCTATTAATATTGAATAATGACATTAGCTACTATCACCAGGTTTTGTGATTCTTGTACTGTTAATGTGAAAAAGAATTTAGCTTTATCAGATAACAGTAATCAGCATATTATGAAGGTTATTGGTTTAGTTACTACTTGAATATGAAAGGCATGCTTACATAATTAAATCTTGATATATTTAATAACCTCATGTGTGTGTAAGAATGTGCTGTCAGATTATTTTTTAACTATAAAGTTAACGTTCTTAAGGTATTACAGACATTAAAAGCACCATAGTCTTCACTTGTGCTTGAATGGTTGTACTTTAGTCATGAGTATATAATATTTTGTGTTTTCTTCTTCCTAAGTTATGTCATACTTTTAGCAAATGTGCTGATTGTGGTTATATGTGCACATTTTGCTAGAGTTATTTTACATTGCAATGCCTTACATTTCACCATGACCCTATATCAGCACAAATCACTTTATGAGATTTTTTTTCAAAGGATTCATGTTTGAAGTGCTTAAGTTACAGCTTTCATGAAATGTTAAGTATATAATAACTTTTTTGATATGTAGTGATCATTTGAGGAAAATATTATGGCCATTATTTTTGCAATCATTTGTCCATATACATCAGAATATAAGGAAAGTATTGCTGGTAGGTTACTTGATGTGATCTTAATTAATTTGCTCTTCTGCTCTTAAGTCTTGTTCTGTTCCCGGTAGGTGGCTTGTTCTGTATCCTTCTAATTTATTCTTCCAATGTATTGTTATCTCCTCCAGATTTGAAAGTGTAGCTTTAGTGTCTTGTATTCCTTCATCATTAACAAGTACTCATTTTCTCGTGTCCATGTATATTAATGTCTCTTGTCTAGAATCACCCACTCCTCATTGTTATATTTTGAGTGGGTGTGAAGTATAAACCTTTTCATTGATGTCTGAAAATACTTAGAAATTACTCTAGCCTTTTCCTAATCTATCTTCTTTTTTTTTTTAATAGAGATACCAAAATTTTCAGTTCTTTTGTTGATTGATCAATGCTATTTTGATTTCATGAGATTATCTAAGCTTATGGGTTCATTTAGAACTTTCTTTATAAATTTCTCACCAGAACCCACTTTGGTCTTCATAATCATTTCTCCGTTTAACTTTAGTGTATAAGAATAAATTCCACATTGCTGAGAACACAAAGTGTCAAAATTTTCTGATAGGGACTAAACACGAATAAAACACTTCACTAATAATGACCCATAGAAACAGATATTTGCACAGCATATACTCAGTTTTTCTAGTTGTGTTCAGATCCTTTGTTTTTTAACAGAAGCACTTAACTGCAGTTTATTTACATTCTTGATGTTAAAACAGTGTCTGCTGTGGTATAATAGCTAAGTTATTTCTGTAGTTTTCCTGCATTAAATATCTGTTCCTTTTCAACTATTATCTGTTCCCTTTTTAACTATTTGATTTCAGGTTGAATATAAGCTTTGTTAAAGTATGAATCTTAAAGTAGGTGTTTAATATTTATCAGGTGACTGAAAGAATGAGGAAAGAATGAATTAATGAAATTTATCTGTACTGAATGTGCTAACTACCTCATTAGGGGGAAAAAACCCTAAAATATTAAACTTTCATTCTTAGAAGGAAAATGGTAGGAACAGTATGTTTTTTATGTCCTTCTAGTGTTCATTTCCTTCCAAAATTACATTTTCCAACCACATATTTAGTCACAAAGTAACATAAGAGTGTAGTTTTGAACCATTGAGGATTTATTTTCCATTTACAGGAAAACTTCAAAACGTTGCCTTAAAAAGATAATGTCTCATATTCAAGGCGGCAAGCCATTTCTTGCAGCAGAATATAGGATGTTCACATTGTCTTTTAAGGAGATTTATCTAGATGTTAATGACACCTTCCCTACAACTTTAATTACATGATCATGCCTAATTGCAAATGTAGCCTATTTGTAGTCTGCCAAAAATCGAAAGGAAGGAACTCTGTGGATGCCATAGGTTCCGCAAGTAGAACCTGAGGAAGAGGTAGATCTAGCTTTTCTGTAGGTAGAAAATTGAGGCCTAGAATTTTTTTTTTTTTTTTTTTTTTTTTTGAGACAGGGTCTCGTCTTGAAGTTCAGGCTGTCCCTGAGCTCAGCCTCAAAGTCACATCACAGCAATCCTCCTGCCTCTGCCTCCCGAGTGCTGGGATTACAGAGCCACCATGCCCGGCACTGTGGTATGTGAGACTGATTGCTGCTGGATGTGAGTCTCCATGCCCAGCATGGTATGTGGTTTCCAGGGATTGAACCCAGGTCCTTGGTGCTTGCAAGACAGGTGCCGGAACCACTGAGCTAAATCCCTGGCCGGAGGGATTTTTGTACTTTCCAAAGTAACAACAGGGACTACAGTAATTGTTATCCAAATTTTTCTGTACCACATTGTAATTCTTTTCTAGTATCTTAATAGTTGGCCTTTTCTTATTCTTTTACTTTATTTTACTTTACCATCTATTAAAAAAGTTTAATGTGAGTTGTATTGTTTACCTGAGTTGATGGAATGATTTTCCCTTAGGCACAGAAGAAATTCAAATAACTCTAAAGGTGAATTTCTTTATATTAACAAAGTAACTATTTAGTTAAGATACGTTTAAGGCAGTATTGGGCATGTGATCCTACTTCTATATGTATGTCATTATAATGTGCTTATAAAATAAACCCTTGATAAAGATGTGTCTATTTAGCACACATTTTTCTAATAGGTTAAAATTACTTAAGCTTTTATCAACTTTTTCTTCTCAACAGACAGCATTACTTACAAGGTATGTTGATGGCTTTTGCTTGCTTGTAGTCTACTTTTCACCTTAAAAACTTAGATACATATTTCATTTGCTAAGTAATTTTTAAATGAGGGATTGTATAATGGAGAGGAATTATCTCACAGTGGCTTGTAGGTTTATTAACATTACTAGTGTTAGAATTCTAAGGCTTTTCTTGTTTCTTAATAATAAATTGATAGTGTTTTTCCCCCCTTTTCTATCATATGGAACCAGCTAGTAAAGAGTTTGTGAACTATAATGATCCCATATATATACATATATATATATATATATATATATATACTTTTTTTTTAAGGATTTTTGAGACAGGGTCTTACTTTGTGGTTCAGACTGGTCCTGAGCTCAGCCTCCAACTCACATCACAGCAATCCTCCTGCCTCTGCCTCCTGAGTGCTGGGATTACAGGCGTGAGCCATCACGCCGGTCACCGTGGTATGTGGTACTGGTTGCTGCTGGGCGTGAGTCTCCACACCCAGTATTGTATGTGGTCAACGGGGATTGAACCTGGGTCCTTGTGCTTGCAAGACAGGCGCCGGAACTACTGAGCTAAAATCCCTGGCCCCAGTGATCCCTTATATTTAATTTTGAATTGATGTTTAATGACCAAAATGGATATGTAATTAGCTTAGTTGCCAATAGTCCTTTAAAAAAGCCTTTTCATCATATAAAATGTTAGACATAAAAATAAAGAATTTAATGGACGTCATGTACTTATCACCTTACTTTAACCTTTAGCTAGACATGATCTGTTTCATTCCTTTTGTTACTCCTGTCCCACCGTTGGATTGGTTTAAGCTGATCCCTGCCTGGCATGGTGGCATATGCTTCCAATTCCAGCACTCTGGAAGGCTGAGGTAAATGAATCATAAGTTTGAACCCAGAGGGGGAAATTAATAATTTAGTGAAACCTTGTCTCAATGTAAAATAAAAAGGCTCCGAATATTGCTGAGTACAAAGGACCAAAATAAATAAATAGTTTCCATAACTACTTGAGACGATTCTCCAAAAGGTAAGAGCTTCCCCTTTTTATCATTATAATCCCAAAACCATTATCAAATGGTATTAATAGAACATTTCAAGCAGTTAGTATGTGTTCACATATCTCCCACTGTTTTCATAAATTCTTTTTACATTTGTTGTACAGATGAGAATTGAAACAAGATTCATGCATAGTGTTTGGTTGCTATGTCAAAATCATACAGGTTTCTCATAATTTATAGGTCCTCTTTCTACTTTTTGTTTTTACCTCTAGAAGGCCAAAAATAAAATCCTTTTCAAAAGTTTCTTTTCCTGTATGTTCTGTTCACAATTATTCCATTTTGCTTCGGTGTTCAGATGTCTCCTGTATAATTTAAGAAATTTCTTATTAAAATATCCATTAGTAAGCACATAAATAGTTTAAAAATACATTTCAAAACAACTAGTACTTAGAGGAGCCTGAAACAAGTACGCTGATTTTAACATTTAGTTTACCATGTTTTACTGAATTTATATTTGATGGGGAAATCGTGTAATCTTATTCTATCTGCTGCCTGTATTTTTTAAACAAATTTAGGTCACATAGTTCAAATGACATTTCATAACCAGGGACATTTTGCTGATATTGAAAGTGAACAATAAAATTGACTTTCCTAAGAGCAGTATTTTACGCGTAGAACCAGAAGTACATGGTTCTTCACATGAATTTCACTACATGTTTGTACCTTTCAAATCATGATATCAGGTTTAAGGGAAAAGATCTCATATCACACTGCTTTAAGAGGATATGATGTTCTTCCATCTCAGAAAAGGAAGTGCTTTTTCAGGTAGGATCACATTTTATTAAATACTAAAAATAAACACTTAAGTAAAAATTAAACTCAGTTAAAATTTGAGTAATATTAAAACTTTATTCCGATAAGCATTATCATTGCCATGCAATTTCTAAATTTCTGATTGTTGTAGTATACAAAAGGGATTTATCTTTTCTATTTCCCTGTAAGATACTGTTTTGTATCCTTTGAATGTATGTAAACTAAATTTATTGAAAAAATAAATTAGTTGGCCAATGTGACAAAATACTAACAATTAGTGAGGTAATTTTTAAACACCAGGATATACTGCTATATCCTTTAAATTTCCTATATACTGTACAAGATATGCCATGTGATAGTTTTTCTTCTGTTATCTGGGTACTTTTATTGTCATTTCTGCTTAATTGCTGTGTTGAGTAAATGATAAATAGTGATGACAAGTGACATCCTTGGTTTGTTGCTGATCCTCAGGGAAAGCAGACTTCCTAATGATGGTGATGTTAACTGTGGGATTTTTACAGATACCATGAAGAAGTTCTTTCTATCTTAATTTTTTTGAATGTTTTTGTCATGAAAAGGTTGGATTTTTTGTCACATGCTTTTCAGTAGCTATTGAAATGGTCATGCAGTTTTTGTCTTTTATTTTATTGATATTACACTGATTGATTTTGAAATCATAAACTACATTTGTATGTAAGATTAAACCCTCCTTGATCATATACTCTGTTTTATATATTACTTGGTTTGATTATTTTGTTGAAAATTTTTGTGTACATATTTTTAAGAGATTGCTCTATTATTTTCTTGCAAAGTTTTGTCTGATTTTGGTAGTAGGGTAGTACTGGTCTTAGTTTTGGGATGTATTTCCTCATTTTCCATTTTTTATAAGCCTCTGTAAAAGATTAGCATTATTGTTCTTTTAAATGTTTAAGAGGATTGTCCAGTAAAACCAACATTGGAATTATTTTCTTTCTAGAAGTCTTAGTATTACTAATTTAATCTTCTATCTTTTCATGGGTCTTCTTCAGATAATTTTTTAATTAGTTTTGCTCAGTTGTTTGTAGGTATTTGTCTGTTTTGTCTATGCTGTTTAATGTGTTGGTCTATAGTTCCTAATATGTTTCTTTTTGGGGGGGGTTAGTCTCAGATTTAGTAATTTTGGCAAGTTAGTAATTTAAGGTTTTAGTATTTTCAAAGAAATAACTTATAGGGCTGGGGAGTTAGCTCAGTGGTTCCGGCGCCTGTCTTGAAAGCGCAAGCCCCCGGGTTCTATTCCCCAGTAACCACATACCATACTGGGTGTGGAGACTCACGCCCAGCAGCAACCAGTACCACATACCACAGTGCCGGGCATGGTGGCTCACGCCTGAAATCCCAACACTCGGAAGGCACAGGCAGGAGGATTGCTGTGATGTGAGTTTGAGGCTGAGCTCAGGGCCAGCCTGAACCACAAAGTAAGACCCTGTCTCAAAAAAAAAAAAAGAACTTACAGTTTTGTTGATTTTTTTTCCTATTCTAAATTATCTGTACAAGATACTAGAAATAAGAAAAATTATCTTTCATACGTACTGACACAATCAGTGTTCTTTATTTCCTCTCATAGATAGAAATTTTCCTGTGGTATTACTCTTACATGAAGAAAGTATGAATAATTGTATTTAAGCCCTGCTATTAATACTTTTTGCATTTAATTTAGGACTTTTAGCAATGCATTTTCTTGGCTTTGTTTAATTGAAAAAAGTATAAAATTTTAGATTGATAGCATTTATTTTAATTCTTTAAAAATATTGCTTCATTAGATTCTGTTAGAGATAGTTTCTGATGAAAAATATGCTGTAACTCTTACTATATTTGTTCTTTTTAATCAACCACCCCAGCCCACCTCCATTTATCTAAGATTTTTCTTTCTTTGGTGTTTGAGAAATTTGTTAAATGTACAGAGTTTCCTTTTCTGCTTGGCATTCATTGAGCCTTTTCAATCTATGATTTTCTTTATTATTCTGGAAGATGCTGAAATACTTTTTTGAGCCTTGTGTTTCAATTCCTGAGACTCCAAAGCTGTATTTTATTTTATTTTTAAGACAGGGTCTCACTATGTCTATAGGCTGGCTTTGAATTCACTCTGTAGTCCATGCTGGTTTTGAACTCACAATGATCTTCCTGGCTCAGCCTCCCAAGTGCTGGAATTATAGGCATGGACCACCATACCTGGCTGTACGTATGGGTTAGTGTAGGCTCTCTCACAAGTTTTGATCTCTTCTGATTTTATTTCTATTCCTTTTCTTCTTCATCTTTGTGTTTCATAATTCAGAGATTATACAGTCTCTTTTGACTTAACTGATTCTTTATCCAGTCTGTACAGCAGCCCATGTATGTTTTTAATTTTTAAAATTAGCATTTTCATTTGATTCTTATATGTAGTTTCTCTCTCCATGGAAATTCTCCATTTGCTCATGAATATTCTCTTGATTTACACCACATCCTTTAACATTATTGATCATTTTTTAAAACCCTGCAATAGTTCCAACATCTAGGCCACTCTTGCTTTTGATGGTGTGGACCATGTTAGTTCATAGTGATGAGTCATTTTTTTTTACCGTACCCTCTTCTTGATCTTGTTTTGTATTTTATATGGATATATTGAATGCTGCAGATTGTGTTTAAAGAAATAATTGACTGAAGTTGAGGGATTATGCCCAGAAATGGGCACCACCAATTTCCTGTTTGATCAATAGTTAACACAAATATGGCATTAAGTAATCCAAGCCTAATGCTGAAAGTGTGTAAGCTCCATTTCAGGGCAATCACAGTAGGAGACTGACTGTACAATAGAAGAAACAGGAGACTCTGAGAGTCTGGGTCTAAGTGGGGTTGTGAATTTTATTGTTCCTAATTAATTTCAGTAAGTCAGACTTAATTTTTCCAGTAGTTCCTATAATTTTGTGTGAGTGTGGGATTTAGAGAACTAAAGTTTTCTCAGAGTTCTTGCTTTCAGCTTTGAGAAAGTTTTGTACCCTGAATCACACAGTTTTTCTGTGTTCTCATGAGCAGATTGCTATTGTTTTGTACTCAGTCGAGGCCTGGTGAGGTGGTGATATTATGTTTTCCTGCTGAGTATCAGGGTAAACTTTTTTTTTTCAATAAAGAATAGAAGTTTATTTGGATCATAGTTCTGGAAGCTGTGAAGTCCAGTACCAAGGTGGTGACATGATACAGAGGCCATCATGTGGGGAGACAAAGCAGGTATCTCAGGATGGGTGTTGAAGTTGTATCTCCCCCTCACTGTAGCAGTTCCCCTTCCACAGGCTGGTGTCAGGTGGGAGGAGCAGGCCACCTAATAATAGACTTTTGCTTTGATCTCAAACCCAAGCAGCTTTCAGACCCACCTCCTCTGCTCCAACAGATAGTAGTTTTTCCTCCTTCTGCCTTGGTGGCAATTTACCCTTAGTAGTGACCAGGAGGTGGGGAGGTTCCTACTCCATGTCCAACAGCAGGTGACTTTCATTTCTACCCCTTCCATAGCAGCTGGGATTTTTCTTGTGCAGGGCTTGGGAAGGTTTTCTTTTTAGACAGCAGATACGTCTGTGCATTCTGCGTTTAAATGGTGTCCTTTTAGAAGGTGACTCCCGTTGAGCTGAGTGTGAACCTTAGATTTCTAGAAGGATACCCACAGTGTGGCTATTATTGTAATGTGCCGATGTGCTTGTTCTTTTGCAGCTTGGGCTTGATCTCCGACTCTTTTCACATGTTTTTCGATAGCACTGCCATTTTGGCTGGATTGGCAGCCTCCGTTATTTCAAAATGGAGAGATAATGATGCTTTCTCCTATGGGTAAGGCTTTTTAAAAATAATTTTCTTGAAGCATGGATATAGAGAAAATACGCAGATCTTAGGGCCAGTGAGATTTTACAAATTGAACACATTTGTGTTTCCTGTTCACTTGAGGATAACCATTTTCTTAACTCCATGGAATTGTTTTGCCTGTTTTTAAACCTTATATAGTCGAAATTGACCATATGTAACTTTATTTGCACTTAAAATTTTGGCTTACTGAAGAGGCATTTTATTTTACTACAACATTTGAGGTGAGATTATTTCAGTCTAGGAACATTTCTTGTGACCTGTACTTTTGAAGAAAAGAAAAATGTCAGGGAATGGAAATGGTGGTTTTTCTTTTCTTTATTAAGGTCTAATTTGTTGTTAATTGATTTAATTGTTGTTAATTGATATTATTATTTATCATTTCATAATATGGTTTTATATTACCTTTAGCTCTGCACTTATATACAGTACTCTGATTTGGACAGTTAACTAAATATTTGGAGATTATTTTTATGCTAAGGGCCTATGTTGGATCATCTTAAGAGACAGAACTGACTTTCTGCTACTTCTGATTGGGGAGACACTGCATTTTCTATTATATGATTTATGCTTTCTGACTGTTTCATTTTTTGAGCTCATAGAATATTTTGTAGCATAATTATATGCAAGCAGAACTCAGCATTAATATCTTTTTTCTTTGCCTCTCCCTATCTCTTTTCTGCTTATTGTTGATTCTCTGTATTTTAAAGGTTCTTATCCTGGGCTCTTTATGTGTGTGTGTATGTGTGTGTGTGTATGTGTGTGTGTGTGTATGTCCTGTAACAGCAGTAGTAAACTTCTAATGTCAGCACACAAATATGGCATTAAGTAATCCAAACCTAATGCTGAAGGTGTGTAAGCTCCATTTCAGGGCAATCACAGTAGGACACTGACTGTACAATAGAAGAAACAGGAGACTCTGAGAGCAAGGATGCCATCTCAGGATTTGTTTACAGAAAATCATCTTTATATCTTGTTCTCTTATTTTAGGAATAGAAAGGCCAGTATAAAAATAGCATATATTCAAGACAGATGTGTGTATATATACATATGTGTGTGTGTGTGGGTATATGCATATATATTTTTTTACATATGTATCTATATATGTATTTATATAACATGTACATATAATTACACCCTGTTTTTTTCTCTTGCCCTGGTTGAAGAATTCAGACACCAGACATGCTTAATGAGGTAGTAGCACTTTCCTGAATTACATGGTCTAATTTCAAGACTTGCTCTGTTTAAACGTAATCATTTGTAAAGGCAAGCATATCTACCTTTTATAAATTTTTCCTTTTAAAGTTATTACCAGGTACAGTGGTACCTTGGTGCTCAATGTTAATTAGTTCTAAGAGGTGAGATAAGTACCCCAAACAGATTATTGTGGCTAGAAGGAGTAGTGAGTCATGAGGAAATCAACCCAGGTGAGTTCTAGCCTAAGTATCAGGTACCAAACAAACATCTAATAGTGGGATAGGAAATTCGCATAAAAGGTGTTGAGTACCAAATCTGACAAACTTCAGAGCAATTTAATACCAGGGTAGACAGTGCCACAAAGTATAATAAAGCTAATTAAAATACTTGAGTCCAGTACTGTTCCAGAATTTATAGAGCACACTCAAAAGGATACCCAAAAAACATTTTTGCCTTTGATCTTGAAACACAGGACAAAAGATTTTCAATCATGCCATAACTGAAATAAAAAGGGAGTTTTAAAAAATCTCCCTTTATTACTTTTGGACAATAGCCCTGGTGACTTACTAGATAAATTTCTAATTGTAGGTTATAGTAAGCTTGTTGCAAATATTTTAATGTAATGTTCTTTTCTCCAGAAAAAAATGGTATATGGTTAGACCAAATAATACATTAATATAATTTATTTATATTTGATAAAAAATAGAAATATGCATTATTTCTTAGAATACATTCTTGTTAGAATGTATTTGACAGGACAAGCTCCAACTAAATTGGGTAAGATACCTTTCAAGAATTTTTTTTTTTTTTTTTTTTTTGAGACAGGGTCTCACTATATAATTCAGGCTGCCCTCAGCTCAGCCTTGAACTCACAGCAATCCTCCTGCCTCACAGCAATCCTCCCAAGTGCTGGGATTACAGGTGTGAACAACCACGCCTGGCACTGTGGAATGTGGTGCTGATTGCTGGCAGGCATGAGTCTCAATGCCCATTGTTGTATGTGGTTACCAGGGATTGAACTAGGTGCTGGAACCACTGAGCTAAATCCCTGGTCCAAGAATTTTTCTTTAAAATATGTTTACAGTAAAATTGGTATTATTTAGAAGATGACACAGAAGGTAGGAAAAGCAGTTTGGATACTCTTATTTAGGAAGGATAATTAAGTGATTGTAGCATACCTTAAATAAAATTAAATAAAATTCAAACATAGGAAAATACTGAATTAAAGTTGTTTCTTTGACTGTAACTAAGCCACATATACCGTGTGGGAAAATAAAATCTTTCCCCCCAATGCTTCACACAGGTAGGAAGCAGAAAGCGTCAGGAGTCCATGGAGAAAAAGACAGATATTTTTTTAAAAAGTGTAATCAGAATTATATGTCTCTAGAATTTACTCTAAAATAGGTATTTCAAAGTTTATGTTTTAAAAAATCTTAGAAAAACAATAGTAAAAATATAAATCTCAAGTTATCTCTGGGATAGTTCAGGAATAATTTCATTCTACTTGACAGCAGAACTCCTCTTCCCAAAGATCTGAAATATACAAAGCGAAATGTACAAGAAGTTCTTAGAAAAGGAAGAGTAAGTAAGTCCATAGCACTCGGTTTCCAGGCCTCTTCTGCTTCTTCCCTCTGGATCCTTGCTTTGCCCACTTTTCTTGCCCTGTTCTTCCTTCTCTAGTGGGAACTTGAGATTCAGGTTTCTGTGAAAGGTCATTATGGACCTGCTTGGCTTATTTAATTGGCTTACAAAAATCTATGTCTTGTGGCATTTTGTTATTAGATGTAATTCTTAATAAATTAATTTCCTCAATCATTTCTACCACATAGATAAAATAAAATATACCATGTTTATAAAAGGACTAGGACTTTGCTGGTATATAGAAGCATAAAAAATAGCTATTAAGAACCTAAAGTAAACTTACAGTTTGGTATTTTAAGAAATGATACAGTTGCTTGTGTGCTTCTTTTTAGGTATGTTAGAGCAGAAGTTCTGGCTGGCTTTGTCAATGGACTGTTTTTGATCTTCACTGCTTTTTTTATTTTCTCAGAAGGAGTGGAGGTATAGTAGATACTGATTAGACTCAGTAAATTACATTTAATTAATAAATGTTTATTAATTAAAGACATGTAATAGACCTGTTTTCAAGGATAGTGTTGGATTATACAAAGTATTGTATGTAACGGAAGCTCACAGAATAGTTGAAAAAAATTAAATGATCAACTTGGAAAAAATGCAATAATAGTACTTTATAAGCTGTGATTAAAGTATTGACACTGTGAAACATAAATGCACAATCTGCATAGTGAGGTCAGCTGGGAAGAGTTAGAGTTTGCTAATGAGTCTTTAATCTGTGGTAATAACCAAAAGAGGAGGGCAGGGGAAAGCAAAGAAGGCAAAGAAAAAAGTTTGATGGTGAAACAATACTTACATAGATTGTAGTGTTAGAGACTGTAGGGAGGACAGGGAAATGGGAAAAAATAAGACTCAAGATACATCATATGCAGGTACAAATTCTCAGTGATGAATGTGATCATAATATATACCTTAAAAGTATCAATAAACTAAATAAAGGGGAAAAAACTAAATTAAAAATAAATTAATTAATTTAAAAAATACATAAAGACTAGTGACTTTATGAAGGACTGTTATTTTAAGGTACCAAATCAGAACAAGTTTGACACCAAATACACATGAATATTTATATTTTCTTAAAAATAGAAATTGTTACTTTTTCTGCCATATGTGATCACAATATTTATTTCTTTAAACTATTTTGGCAGATTTTTTTAATGCTTTTAATTCTGAAAATTACTATCGATTTTTATATTGCCCTGTGTTTGTACCAGATGAGAAGTTATAACTGCTGTTTGTTTGTATTGTGTTTTCTAGAGAGCATTAGCCCCACCAGATGTACATCATGAGAGACTGCTGCTTGTTTCTATTCTTGGATTTGTGGTAAACCTAGTAGGAATATTTGTTTTCAAGCATGGAGGTCATGGACATTCTCATGGCTCTGGTATGATGGTTAGAACCCTTTGTTTCTTCATTTTCTACTGGTTTCTGTCATGATTATTTATTTTAAAGCACTGATAACTTATATAACAAAACTGAATTATCAAAAGGCTCTTATGAATGTCTTCCTGAACTGTCCCTCCGACCACTCCATGCCTCTCCTCTCTCTAGTATGTGTTATCAATTTGTATGGATCCCTCAAGGTTCCAGTAGTCCATTTCTTTCATTTAATACTATTCACATAAAACAAGGAGATATCAGAAAGCCATAAAATATTTTGTGGATATGTGAGAAATTTCCTGAATAACTTATTATGAGATCTTTCCATTTAATGTGTTTTAGTCTACCTTGTCTTATTTTTTTTTCTTGAATTCTTTATTGGTACATTATACATATATTTTGATTGCACTCAATATTGAGAATTTGTACCAGTATATGACATGAGTTAATTCTCATTTTTACCTGTTCTCTTACCCTACAACTCCTCCACCCTCTATATACATATGCTTTCTTTTTTTTTT
>PVIR01023841.1:0-21366 GCA_004026965.1 Petromus typicus
AAACTCACATCACAATCCTCCTGCCTCTGCCTCCCGAGTGCTGGGATTACAGGCGTGAGCCACCACGCCCGGCACTGTGGTATGTGGTACTGGTTGCTGCTGGGTGTGGGTCTCCACACCCAGTATTGTTATGTGGTTACCGGGGAATCGAACCCGGGCCCTTGCGCTTGCAAGACAGGCGCCAGAACCACTGAGCTAAATCCCCGGCCCAAAAGATGCTACTTTTGCAGTTGTGAGCAAAAAGAGTAAAAAGAAAGGTGAGCATTTGGGTGTGAGCTCAACGCAGTAATTACGCCTAGGTGAGCCCAGTCTGTTCCAGCACAGCAGCCGCCGAGCAGCCAAACCAATCTAGAGTCTCTAGAGCTTAACCCCACCCCTTTCTCACTGGGAGTTTGCGCGCCTGGAGACCTTTACAGCCAACCAGTGAAAACAAGTGGCTGTGAGCGTCACTCATTTGGCCCAATCACGGGTGAGTGTAGGGAGTCGGCCTGCTCCCAGGCCAATGGAGGGGCGAGGCGGGACGGGGCTCCGGCAGGGCTACCGGTCATCTGATGTTGAGGCAGTGGAAGCTGAGGCTGTGATGGCGGTCACTGTGGCGGTTCGAGTTTGGACTGGGACGCAGCGGGCCCCTGCGCCCTGGCGAATGCCATGGACGCTGCTGCTGCTGTTGTCGGCGGCGGTGGTGGCAGCTGCGGCCTCAGAGCAGCAGGTGCCGCTGGTGCTGTGGTCGAGTGACCGGTGAGCAGGCCGGGGGCGGCGGGGGGGGGGAGGGGACGAGCTGCGTGCCGCGCCACGATGGCTGGGAGCCTCTCCGACCCCTAGGGCTGTTCTCGGCAGGCGCTGTGAGGCCAAGTGAAAGCTGTGTCCCTCGCTTGAGGGGTTCGCCTCAAGTCGGCCTGCGTCAAAGCTCGGCCCCACTAGGAAGACTGGAGTCCAGGGATCTTTGGATCTCTAGCCATGCGCCCCTGAATGACTGCGTCTATTCTGTCCCCTGCCAGGGATCTGTGGGCTCCTGCGGCTGATACACACGAGGGCCACATCACCAGCGATATGCAGCTTTCTACCTACTTAGACCCCGCCCTAGAGCTGGGCCCCAGGAATGTGCTGCTCTTCCTGCAGGACAAGGTGCGCTGCCCCAGCCTGATGCGTGGGTCACAGAAGGCAGGCAGACCCCTGTCTCCACAACCCGTTCCTCAAGGGAAGCCTAAGGACCTTGTTCCAACTGGGAGAAGGTGTGGCTGTCCTCTTGTGAGGGACCCTAGAAGCGTCAGTGGAATATCTTGAGCTGTTTAATTAGTTGTAGTAAAGGATAGAGGCCGGAAAACTCTTTAAGTACCAAATGCTTTAGATCGGTTTTTTTTTTTTTCCTGCTTTTTTGAGACATTCTCACTATGTAGCCCAAGATGGCTACACACTCGAGGTGATCATTCTTGCCACAGCCTCCCAAGTGCTAGTGTGAAAGGCATAAGCCCTGCCATACCTGTCTAATGTGTTCTGACTTCCTCTATTATGGTGGACTATTGTCAGTTTGCAGATGAGATGCTGAGGAAGAGAGCTGGACTTGTAGCTATTAGTGGGAAATAACCTGGAAATGATTCCTTACTAGTGCTTCCTATGCAGGTGCTTAGCTGATGCCATTAGCTGTGGCTGGAATGATTAGAGTCACACCATTTAGAGACCACACATGCGCTTCAGCGTGAGTCCATCAGGTCTGTCTCCCTGTCTTGTTCATAATAGTCACACTGTGTTCCCTCCCCTCCGGGCTTCTGCTCCTAAGACGGGTGTGCAGACCATGGAAGCTTCTGGGGGGAAATGAGACTATGTTTGGGAAGCTGTCAAGCCTCTGCTTGTCCACTCCTCATTAGTGACTTGCCTGGCTCAGTCCCTGTTGCTGTGTTTGCTGTCATGTTGGCCTGTAGTCCTTCTAGGAGGTGGTAAAATATAATCAGAGCTAGGTGTATTGGTGCATGTTTGACATCCCAGCACTCAGCAAGCCGAGGCAAGAGGATCCCTGAGAGTTTAAGGCCAGTTTGGGTTGCAGAGAGAGTTCAAGGCCTAGCCTGGAATACACAGCAAGACACTATCTCAGAAAAACCAAAGCCAAAAATAAATAAATAAATAAATAAATAAATAAAACGTAATGAGACTGGAACTTAGTCCTAGTTTTACCATTTGTCAGCTTTTGGGGCCAAAAGATGATCTTGTAAATTGTCCTACTTTTGAGGGTTGGGAGACATGGATCTGAATCTGTATAAAACTCCTGTTTGGAGTCTGCCAGTCTTCAGTATTTTTTTCATTTCTTTGCCAGAGATAGCATAGTGAGTATGTAACAGGGATTGAGTATTGGGGACATTGCGGTCAGCAGAGTGATCCAAGCCTCTACCTTTAGGAAGCTGACACTCTTAGGAGGGCAACCAGTTAACACTGTGATGTGTGGGGTGTGATGTCACTGCTATAAGCCAGAGAAGAACACAATGGCTAGACACATGGTTTTAGATGAGGGTGGTCAGATAAGGCACCACTGAGGAAGTAATATCTTGAGGGAAGGTGAGAGCCATCATCTTTGGACAGGGGCACAGGTGGCAGGGAGTTCCAGCAAAGACCACGGTGGCCCTAGCAGGGCCAGAGAAACAGGTAGAAGGTGGTTGTTCCAAATGGGACAAGAGAGCTCTGGGCAATATGGAACAGGGAGTCTGTGGTCTCTTGATTAACGAAAGTCCAGCTGGGCATGGTGGCACACCTGGGAGGCTGAGGCAGGAGGGTCACTGCAAGTTCAGGCCAACCTAGACTACACAGTGAGACCTTTTCTTAAAAAAAAAAAAAAAGGAGCAAACCAGCCAGCTCCCTGGGCATAGCACAGGCAGCTACACGGAGTGGAGCTCCTGGCCAGAGGTGAGTAGGCCAGGCAGGTGTGTGTACTAAACAGTGAGGTTAGTGAGCGGGTTTGAGATGTCTGGCCAGAGAAAGCTGGGCGCTGGCTGGTGGCAGAAGTTAAAGGACACCTGGAGGTCACAGAGGGAAGAGGGGACGATAGTGTTTGGGTTACTATGTGCCCCAGTGGTCTGCTGACTTCACTGCTTCTGCCACCTCACTACTTCTACCACTGTGCTCCCAAGTCTTCCTTTCTCTCCTGTCCCACCATGAATGCTGGGATCAGGACTTGTCACCCTGCCAGAAAGGATCCCGTCCAGTGCGGACATCACTGGGTCCTTGTTCCAACACTACTGCCGGGTTGGAGGTGGCCTGTTCTTGCTTCTGCCCTGCCCCCCTCCCTACTTCCCTCCTGTTCTGCTTTCTGGGTGACTCTTTCTCTGGTGGTTACCACAAGCCAGCTGCCTGCAGATCCCCCAGTCCTGTGACTGTCTTCCGGTCTTGTCACCCAGCTTTGACAGTGCTAGGGACTGAGGCTCCCACCCAGTCCCTGACGCCCACCCTCCTTCTACACCAGGGCTGGCTGGATCAGTGGTTATAGGGCCTGAGGCAGCTGGCCCTTGCCCTGGCCCTTGTCCTTGCCTGGCTGCCTGAGCTGCTTCTCTGCCTCACCCTTAGCTCAGCATTGAAGACTTCACAGCATATGGTGGTGTGTTTGGAAATAAGCAGGACAGCGCTTTTTCTAACCTGGAGGTAGGTATCCCCTTGCGGGCCCAGGCTGTGGGGTGGGCTTCTGTGCTCCCTCTCCCAGCACAGTGAAAATTGTACCCTTTGGGCCAAGTGCAGGGGCTTACACTTAAAATTCTAACACTCCAGAAACTGAGGCAGAAGATCACAAATTCAATCCCGAAGCCAAAGATTTAGCAAGCCTGTGCTTCAAACAAGTCTGGGGGAGGTGGGTGCTGAAAATAAAGCTCAGTGCAAAAGCCCTAGGTTCAATCCCAGCAACAGCCACATTCATGCAGGACCCCTACCCCCTAAAGGCTTTGAGGATTAAAAGGCCTGGGGTCTGAGTGTCAGGGGCTCCAGGGACGTTTTTCTTCTGACTGTAGTGCAGACCCTGTGTGGGTACTGCCCCCAGCTCAGTCTCCTACTCTCCCTCTGCCCTCAGAATGCCTTGGACCTGGCCCCCTCCTCACTGGTGCTGCCTGCGGTCGACTGGTATGCGGTCAGTACTCTGACCACCTATCTGCAGGAGAAGTTGGGTGCCAGCCCCCTGCATGTAGACGTGGCCACCCTGCGGGAGCTGAAACTCAACGCTAGCCTCCCTGCCCTGCTGCTCATCCGCCTGCCCTACACAGCCAGGTGTGCTGTATGCAGAGGTGATGGGGCTCCCTGGGCCTCCATGTTCCCAGGACAGGTGATAGGGACTTGGCCTGGGTCACAGGACTCCAGGCAGGGATTCTGAAGTAAGCGGATGTGAAGGGGGCTCCTGGGTACCCAGGAGAGGGTCTATGGGCCGAGGGATGGCATGGTCTGAGCGTTTTTCATGCTGTGTCCCATTCACAGCTCTGGTCTGATGGCGCCCAGGGAGGTCCTCACAGGCAACGGTGAGTAGGCCCAGGAGCACATGTGTCTGTACCTCATCCTCAGGCCCCCTTCCTCCTGCACTGTGGCTGCCTCAGCATAGGTTCCCAGCACTGGATTTAATAGACCAGAAACACTTGGGCAGAACAATCAGGAGGTGAAAGTTGGTATGGTAGTGCATACTTATCACCCCAGCACTCAGGAGGCTGAGGCAGGAGGATTATTGTGAGTTTGAGGCCAGCCTGTATACATAACAAGACCTTGTCTCAAAACCCAAACAGAGCAAAAGAGAAAAGAATTATGAAAATTTGTCACTGCTATAAAGGACAGTCGTTCCTGCCACCCTTAATTTGGGCCGCTTGCCAGGGATCAAGAGGCTGAGGCTGCAGCTATCCTGGGGAAGGCTGGCTGAGGAAGGAGGTGAAATGGTTGTCACTAGGCACCTTCTGTGGAGGTCACAGGCTCTGCTTCCACATGCTCTTGCTAGTGTCTAAATAGGCGGGGCGGAGGGAGTATTTCTTCAAGCTGCCATCTGGCGACTGGGCTCCTTACTCTTGCCACCCCTCAGATGAGGTGATCGGGCAGGTGCTGAACACTCTCAAGTCCGAAGACATCCCCTACATGGCTGCGCTCACAGCGATCCGCCCCTCCCGGGTACATATCCTTTGGGATGTTGTGTGTCCCAGTGCACCAGGAAGCAACATGGAGAGGACCCTGGTGGGGTCCATGGGGACAGTGTGTGGGAAGGGCCTCCTGTGCCCCGTGGGTGGACCCCAGGATGCTGGTGGGGAGGGCAGGTGCCAAGTTGGGGTTAACAGAGGCTTTCTGGCTCTTCACACAGGTGACTCGTGATATAGCCATGGTGACTGGGGGGCTAGGTCGCCAGCTGCTCCAAAAACGGGTAGCATTACCTGTAACTCATCCCCCTGTAAGTTACAATGACACTGCCCCGCGGATCTTGTTCTGGGCCCAGAATTTCTCTGTGGAGTACAGAGGGCATCTGCAAGACCTGACCTCCCGCACCTTCCAGTCACAGGAGCTCAACCTCACTGGCTCCTTCTGGAATAACTCCCTGGCTGGGTGAGGACCGAGCCTGGGGCCTTCTGTCCATGTGACCCAGGGGCAAGGCAGGGAGCCAGGGGCACTCTCAGTGGGACATAGTCGCCAGGGGGATGGAGGTGGTATTTTGAATGGGGCAGCTGGAGGGGCCTACTCATGCCCATGAGGTAAGGTAGGCTGTGGGCTGTGGACACTGGAGTCACCTGCTCTGGGGCTCCTGGACTTTGCTGCTGTCCTCACCCCAAAGCCCTATTAGGTGGCTGAGTAGTGACCCCAAGAGGGAGCTGACAGGAGGGATGGTGAACTTAGGGGCCAGAGGGATGGTTATAGCTCTGTTCCCAACTTGATTATGTCCCCACCCATCCAGTGGGGACACTGTCTGTTCAGTGGCTGTGGGGACCCAGGGCACTTAGTCCCCAAAGCCACTCTGGCCCCCTTGACACACGTTTCTGCCTCGGCCACAGACTCTCGCTGACCTATAATGGGCTCTTTGATGCCATGGTGACTTTCAAGTGAGTTCTAGGGTGGTGGGCTGTGGGTGGGGGCGTGAAACGTGCCCCTGCTCACCTTCCACTCTTGCTGGCTCCCAGGTTCATTTTGGCAAACCGCTTCTACCCGGTGTCTGCTCGAAACTGGTTCACAATGGAGCGCCTGGAGATCCACAGCAATGGCTCTGTCATCGCCTTCAATGCCTCCCAGGTCACAGGGCCTAGCATATACTCCTTCCGCTGCGAGTATGTGAGCAGCAACAGCAACCTGGGCAACCTCCTGGTGCCCCACATGCAGCCCTCCCTGTGGCATGTCACTCTCCAGGACTTCCAGGTGCGGCCAGGGTGGAGGCCTACTGGTGACAGGGGGAGGGAGTTCCTCAGTCTCAGCTATTCTCGAGCCTCTGTCTGTATGGGATTACCTGGTCTTTCCTGATCTGTGTTCCTGTGTCCTCCAGATCCAGGCCTTCAATGTGACAGGCGAGCAGTTCTCCTATGCCAGTGACTGCGCAGGCTTCTTCTCCCCTGGCATCTGGATGGGGCTGCTCACATCCCTCTTCATGCTCTTCATCTTCACCTATGGGCTGCACATGATCCTCAGCCTCAAGACCATGGATCGCTTTGATGACCACAAGGGCCCCACCATCGCTTTGACCCAGATTGTGTGACCTGTGCCAGTGAGGGGTTGAGGGCTTGGCAGTGTGTCCCGTCCCATGATGCAGTGGATGGATAGAAGGGCTTCTTCTGTCTCCCACAGCATGAACCACCTGCACCCCTCAGCCTGTCCTGTTCCCCCTTCAGCGACTGCAGGCTTCCTGGGGCTATCCTCATCCCTACCAACCAGATGTAAGGTGTACATATTCTTTATAGGCAGTAGACCAATCCCCAGTTTCGGTCATGGTGAGAGAAGAGGACATTAGTTCTAGGTCCCCTTTCTACCTGTTATTTATTCTCATCTCTCCACCATCACCCCTTGCTGTTCATAGTGCTTTGATGTGCAAATGGCCCTCCGCAGGCTCTCTGGGGCTTCCTAGAGCAGGTGTGAGCTTGGGGTCTACCAAGTGTGTGTGTAGATGGAAGTACTACTTCCTCTTCTGACTCAGCTGCTGTTTGGTTATGTGCTAACGATACTCAGTACATGGGTTTGTTTCTGTGTCCCGAGAAGGAAGGGACTGACTTCCATGATGGGGGCTGGGCGTTATCTGGGTTTCTGGCATGCTCTCACTAGGAGCACCTGGCAGGAGTCTGTGATGTTCTTTTGTTTCCTTCCAAATAAAATAACCAAGAGTTGCCATGTGTTGGACTTCTTGTTATTCATTTCTATCCCAGGTATAAGGTGTGCACATGCTTTGGATGAAGGCCGCACTTGGTTTGGTGATGTGGGTGGGAGAAAGTACCTGGATGTAATTGAGCCAGGTCAAGACCAGATCTAGAGCTCTCTGGGGGCCGGAGGCAGATGTTGGGGGCCACTCTTTAGCACACTGCGCCCAACCAGTAAGGTACAAAGGGGTAACTGGGCGCATCTGGTCTCCCTTGGCTCCTTAGCAGACACTTATCTCGACAATAGCAGCTCTTGCGTGTGGGGGGAGGGTCCACCCTGGATGCTGCAACAGCTCGATGCCAGCCCACGGGAGCGCGCGCCCGGGGGGGGGGGGCGGGCTGGGGTGGGGCGCGCAAGGATCCCTAGAGCGGCTCAGCACCGCGGCCTACCCCGCCACGCCTCTCCCAGGGCTCTGATCTAACGGTGTTCTCTGTGGAGTCGCGCTCAACTATGGGCCCCGGTGTCCGTGGCGCTCTTGAGAGGTGAGCTGCAGAAAGCTGCGGCCTCGGCTAGGCGCATAGGGGTTGGAGGAGGGGTGGGACTCTTTGACGCGGCGGAGGGGCCGGGCAGAGGCCGAAGAGCCGCCATCTTTGGTCCAGTGCGGCGGCGTTGGCGGCGGCGGCGGCTGCTGCTGCTGTGGTGAAGAAGGAGGAGGAGCCGAGCGGTGCTGGCACCAAGGCCTAACCATGGACGAGGAATACGATGTGATCGTGCTGGGGACCGGTCTCACCGTAAGTGCGGCCCGGGCACCCTTATATCCCGCATCATGCAACCCCAGTGATGATGCATCCCTGGCCAACGGCCCCTTCGTCCCGCTATTTCCATCCTCCGTTCAGGCTCCAGAAAAGCCAGCATCATACCTACCCCGTTCCCTCGCCCCTGTGGTGTCAGCTGTCCTCCACTGGTGTCTGTTTTTTACCACTATGCCCCGTCTCCTCGGAAGGGGGGGTCTTTCCCCTCCCCCGTCCCCTTCTAGGTTCCAACCCTGGCTGGCCCCACCCCCCTCCAGTTCTGCCTCAACCTGACGCACTAGAAAACGCACTCCCCACTTCACCTGGCGCCCCTTGCTCTTCCCTATCCGGCCCCCACCCATTGCCTGCACCTATCACCTGCCCAGCATCTCTTCCTGTCTCCTAGGAAGGTCAGTAGGGATGAAGTCAGAGGTCATGAGTCTGGGGGCCTTGCCAGCATGAGCTCACAGCTTGCCTCCCTAGCTCCTTTCGGAGATTGAGGACCCAAGGAATGTTCCAGAAGCATCAGCAGTAGGGGTAGTGACCACATTCCTGCTACCCCACCCTGGTATCCCATGGAGACCTGAGGCTGAGCACTGTCTGCAGTCTTTGTCCTTGGGTGGGGTGGGTATCTTATTTTGCCCCTTCTTCAAAGCCCATCGCCTATATTCCCCGCTCCCTGCAGACCAGACATCCACAGTCCAAACACCTCTCCTTCCAGAGAATGTGGCTTCTTGGAAGAAAGAGCAGCCCAGGGGAGGCCTGCAAACTCAAGGGTTGTGTTCATCTTCCTGTCCCCACTGGGTGCCCTTTGAGGTTGTTTGTGGATCATTGTATTTCATTAGGTATTCTTATGCACTGTGCATATGGATAGATGACTTTCTTGGCATGTTGATGCCCTAAGATTAATTACTCATGTGTCTGCTAGCCACTGGCACTGTAAAGCCTCTGTTTTTCTCTTTGGTCACCTCTTTGCCAAGCAAGGTTAGACCAGAGACTATGTCTGAATGAAGCTATCATCCCCATTTGTAGTCCCTGCAGCAAGTAGGAAGTAGAAGGAGCTGTCCATTGTGGCAGTTTTGGGTGGGGAGCAGATCAGGGCCACAGCACTCTGGCAGGCGGAAGCTCAGCAGCCATCGGTGCCCCTCCCCCAGGAATGCATCCTTTCGGGCATCATGTCTGTGAATGGGAAGAAAGTGCTGCACATGGACCGGAACCCCTACTATGGGGGTGAGAGCTCGTCAATCACACCCCTGGAGGAGGTGAGGCTGCCTCTACTCCTGCCCAGGGGCATGCCTAGGCTTTCTGGGTGGGGGTGGAAGGGGAGCCTGTGACATTTCTCTTTCTCCCTTCTGATTGCAGCTATATAAGCGTTTTCAGTTGCCGGAGGGTCCCCCTGAATCAATGGGTCGGGGCCGAGACTGGAATGTTGACCTGATCCCCAAATTCCTCATGGCCAATGGTGAGGGAGATGAAGGGGATTCCAGGCAGGGAGGGGGACAGAGGAGGGCTGGGCTCCACGGCAGAGGCAGCCAGCCTGGCTAACACCACCATCCCTATAGGGCAGCTGGTAAAGATGCTACTGTACACAGAAGTGACCCGCTACCTGGACTTCAAGGTGGTGGAAGGCAGCTTTGTCTACAAGGGGGGCAAGATCTACAAAGTGCCCTCCACAGAGACTGAGGCCTTGGCTTCAAGTGAGTAGGAGTGCTGGAGCAGCTGTCCCCTTTGCTCATGGTCCCCTACTGTTGCTTACAGCAGGTTGCCAACACAGAAACACTTATGTAGGGGGCATGGAGAGGGACTGCAGTTTTACAGATTTGTTTTTGACAAGGGCTCCACTTGATCCCAAAATATCCCCAGGCAGTAGAGTTGGGAGGACCCTGTCCTGTCCATGCCCCTCTTCATATGGGGGAGGAAACTGGAGTGCAGAAGGGTAAAGGGGTTGACCCCAGGTCATGTGCCAGCTCCACCTCTCCCAGGAGGCAGGGGATTCTTGTGCTCCCATGCACACTGAGTCTTCTGCCACTCTCCACAGATCTTATGGGCATGTTTGAGAAACGGCGCTTCCGCAAGTTCCTGGTATTTGTGGCAAACTTTGACGAGAATGACCCTAAGACATTTGAGGGTGTGGATCCCCAGACTACCAGCATGCGTGATGTCTACCGGAAGTTTGACCTGGGCCAAGATGTCATCGACTTCACTGGCCATGCCCTGGCACTCTACCGCACTGATGAGTGAGGGGAAGCTGGTGTGATTGGTGTCCCCTTGCCTGCCTGCACGTGTCTTCCCCCCACCTGCCTGCTGTTCCCTCTGCCTACTCTGCATGTCCCTTGCATCCAGACTCACCTGTCACCTTTGTGTACCTCCCTAACTCCTACATTTGACCTGTCTTACCAGGCCAGGTTCCTGGGTGGGGGTGAGCAGGGTGGCCCTGTTGAGTGTCTTCCCTCGCTATTCTCCCCAGCTACCTAGACCAGCCCTGTCTTGAGACCATCAACCGTATCAAGCTGTACAGTGAGTCCCTGGCCCGGTATGGCAAGAGCCCATATCTATACCCACTCTATGGCCTGGGTGAGCTGCCCCAGGGCTTTGCAAGGTAAGGACACAGCTCTGTTTAGATGGCATCACTGAGGCTGAGGGGGGACATGACCCCTGCAACCTTTCTGTGGGTTGTAGGCTGTTTTGGTTGATGAGGGCACAGCCCAAGGGAGCCGAAGGACAGGGTCAGCAATGTGACCTGCTCATCTGGCAGCATGGAATTGAGCCTAGGCCTTAGAGCTCAAGCAGGGTTTAGCCGAGAGTTAACCCTTCTCTGCAGAACCTTGTGTGCAGGTCCCCAAGCTCATGCCAGATCCTCTTGGGGGGTCTTGGGAGGAAGGAAAGCACTCAGGTGGGTTCTGACTTGTCCTACGACAGCCGAGAGGAGCACTAGGTCTTCTGACTTTGCCTACTCAGCCTTGGTTGTACTGTGGAGAGGGTATGGTGGAAATGATCCTGTTTATTTTCTGGGAGGAGGACATGAATATCCCTCTCTCCGCTGCAGACTGAGTGCCATCTATGGAGGAACATACATGCTGAACAAGCCTGTGGATGACATCATTATGGAGAATGGGAAGGTGGTGGGCGTGAAGTCTGAGGGAGAGGTAAGCCTTTTTGACAGCAGGTCACCTCCTCAGGGGCTCTTTGTCCTTTGGGGCCATGTGGTATGTCTGTGGTCCAGATCTGCTGGGTGCTTGACTGTAATCACAGCATTTGGGAGACTGAGGCTGGAGGATCACCTTGAGTTTGAGGCTACCCTGGGCTATAGCATGAGATCCTGTCTGAAAAAAACAAAGACTACCTGACCAAAGTGTCTTAACAGTGGGGCCACCAGCCCTGTGCGCCAGCCTCATCACCTTGAGCTGAAGGGAGAGACAGCTTTGCCAGAGGAGCACCTGCCTGCCATGGGCCACCTGCTGCCACCGGGGGCTCAGCTCGTGACTGCTGAGAAAAGGGGTGGCCTGGCAGGATTAAAGCCTTGTGATGTCTTCTTCACAGGTGGCCCGCTGCAAACAGCTCATCTGTGACCCCAGCTACATCCCAGACCGTGTGCGGAAGGCTGGCCAAGTCATCCGCATCATCTGTATCCTCAGTCACCCCATCAAGAACACCAACGATGCCAACTCCTGCCAAATCATCATCCCCCAGAACCAGGTCAACAGGAAGTCAGGTAGGGAGACTACAGCCCACTGCCTCTTACGTGCTCTCTCCGGGCTGCCATGCCTGAGCTCCCCAGCCTTGGGGCTTCCCCTATGACCCCATTATAGAGCAAAAGGATGCTCCTGTGGCCCTAGCAATTGGTTAGATGGCTTGAACTCCTCCCTGTCATCAGGATGACAGCGTGGATGCTACATTGGTGACCTTCCTGTGGCTGAGACCCAATCCTCGACACCCATAGCACAAGAGGACAAGTTTCACTTGGGTCCCTGGGGATTCAGCCCCACAGTTGGCTGCTCCAAGGCAGAGGAAGAGCATAGCACAAAGGCCCAGGAGCGCTGTGGACCTCATGGCCTGAAGCAGAGGGAAGGGAGAGGCCAAAGAGAAGGGGCCGGGACACAACCTTCCAAGTCCTGTGTGCCTGGCCACCAGCCTAGTCCCACGAGGACCCACCTTCCTGGGAGTGCAGGGGTCTTCTGTCTCATTGGGCTCTCTTACTTGGGTCCTTGGGGGGTTCTGGAGTGAAGCTGGGACACATTAGGGGTTGGGGAGGGGCCTCCTCATGGCCTATATTAATGGATTTCTTCTCCTGAGCAGATATCTATGTGTGCATGATCTCGTATGCACACAACGTGGCTGCACAAGGCAAGTACGTCGCCATTGCCAGCACCACAGTGGAGACTGCAGATCCTGAGAAGGAGGTTGAACCAGCTCTTGAGCTGCTGGAGCCAATTGACCAGAAGTGAGGGGCTGGGCTGCACCCAGGGTGGGGGTGGAAGCTGAAGCTGTGGTGGAGACAGGGTCAGACAGAAGTGCTCCACCTGCCCGCAGGTTCATGGCGATCAGTGACTTGTATGAGCCCATGGATGATGGTTCTGAGAGCCAGGTAAGCAGCTTCACAGGCTTGGCCCCAGGCTGCCCCTCAGGCCCTTCTCCCTTCACTCTGGCCCTGGTCTTTCCAGGTGTTCTGTTCCTGCTCCTATGATGCTACCACACACTTTGAGACGACCTGCAATGATATCAAAGACATCTACAAACGCATGGCTGGGTCAGCCTTTGACTTTGAGAACATGAAGCGCAAACAGAATGACGTCTTCGGAGAAGCTGACCAGTGATTTCTGGCTCCTGCCCCAGCCCCTGCTACCCCCACCCCCGTGTCTGTTCTACTCCAGGGCTGGAGAGACATCTGGGCATCCCTGCGCCCAGCATCCTCTGCTTCCCCCACCACATTCCTATCACGCACCTTGATTCACTGACCAAATCCTTAACTTTAGCGATGGTTTGGGAGATGGGGGTTGGATAGCATCTTCGTTCTCCGCCCTTCCTTGTCCTAGGAAAAGAGGATCCGTCTACCTGTGTCTCCCCCAGCCATAACTATTCTGCTGTGTTCCAGGACAGAGGAGAGCTGACTCCTGCCCTCCCCCCCCCCACTGTAGTGGCCTTTGGAGATGCCCCCTGCCTCCCCCACCAGCTTTCCTGTGTGTTGGAGAGAAGGGGCCCTCCCAGCACAAACTGCATTCCTCCCCCATAATTTATTCTAATTTATTAACCACCCAACCCCAGTCAGGGCCCCCAGCCTTCCGGTACTACCAGGGCTGCTCTGCAGAAAGTGCAGGGAAGAAGGCGTGGCCCTGTTGGAGGTTGTTTTCACTTTTTATCCCTGTCTATGTGTTTGTTTTCTCTGGTACTTGCTGAGAAAGGAGATGTGGGCAAAGCAGGAGGTGGGAAAATGGACCCAAGCCCAGTGTGCCCCACCCCACGCCTTCCCTTTAGTGGTGGGAAACCCTTACCTTGCAAAGTGAATGTGTCCCTTTCCCCGGCCTCTAGTATATTTCACAGAAAACAAAACCTCCCAATAAACTGTGTTGAAATCTGAGCCTAGATCTTTAGGTTCCTTTTCCTAAAGCTACGGAATTTGTTTCTGGTTTGGGGGTTTAGCAGCAGGCTGGCCTTGGTGGGGGAAAGGAGGCAGAGGGCATTAAGGACCCGCGTGGGAACCTGGGGAAGCAAAGGGACCGGGTCTGGTCTGCACAGCCAGGCAGGGGTGCCTGGTGGAGCCGGGGCTTGGCCTCTGGCACGAAGGGAAACCAGGAACTCACCTGAACCTGATCAATACCGAGGTGCAGGGGTGAGACCCAGCCTGGGTCCCCAGGAGGCAGTAGGGGGGTTGGAGGCAGTTTCGGGGCCAGGTTAAGGTGGAGGCAACGCAGGAGGCCAGGAATCCTGCCTCCAAAATCAAGACGAAGAAGCAGAAGTGGCACGGCCAGCCCAGCCCTCCGCGGGAATCATCCTGGGACCTGGGATCCGGGGAAGGGGGCGGGGCGGGGCTGGCGTCACGCACGGAGATGGCGTCCGCTGTCACGTGGTGGAAAGGGGCGGGACGGGAGCAGACGTCAGGTGTCAGCTGACTTGCACGGTTGCCGCCGACACTTACTCGAGCTGCTGTCACTGTTGGTGCCGTCGCTGCCACTGCCACCGCCACAGCCACCGCCATGGCTCAATACAAGGGCGCTGCGAGCGAAGCCGGTCGCGCCATGCACCTGATGAAGAAACGGGAGAAGCAGCGCGAGCAGATGGAGCAAATGAAACAGCGGATCGCGGAGGTTGAGCCGGGCGACCCGGAGCATGCGCACTGCAGGGCTCCTCGGGGCCCTCAGGCAGTGGGATAGGAGTGCTGGGGGCGGGAGGTGGCACCCTGGTTCCCCTGGGATGGTTTCATCTGTGAAATGGGCCCACAGGCGGGTTGTGAAGCAGTTAACGTGTGCCAGCCCGCTGCGGGATGGAGCCTGTGGTCGGCGTTCCCTGATGCTAGTGGCGCCCCTGTGCAGCGTCTATTGCCTCCCTGGCGGGCAAGACTGCTTCCCTGAACCTTCCCCGCCAGATCCACCATGTGGTGGTCCTCTCGGGACTTCCGTGACTGGCCAGCGATGGGGCGAGACTGGGGGACCCCAGGACTCTCAGGGACCCAGGGCTTTTGGCTAAGCGGGGAAACCGCTGGGCAGGCAGTCTTCAGGCACAGGTGTACCCTTAGCCCCAGCGCATGTCAGTGAGGGCTTCCTGCAAGTTGAAGTAGATTTCTTTTTTTTTTTGTTTTTGAGATACAGTTACACTATGTAGTTCAGGCTGGCCTTGAACTCATTATATGGTTCAGGTTGGCTTTGAAATCGTGATTCTCCTGCCTCAGCCTCAGGAGAGCTAAAATGACAGGTGTGCACCACTACACCTGGCTTCAGAATATTTCTCTGCTGGCCACTTTCTTTGGAGACCTTGGCTAGAACGTGACCTGCATGATGCCATAGATGGGATTGCACTGGAGGGGAAGGCTTTCTGGGAGCATGTAGGCAGTATCTCTGCCGAGGAGGGAGGCCAGTGCTCAGGGCCAGGCTGAGTTTTTCACCTACCCTGTCCTCTTTCACCTACTTTGTCTTCTTATGACACTCCTGGCTTGAGTCTCGGGAGGGTCAGCTGAACAGCCCGCAGTATGGGGTTAGCACTGAAGAACCTCCCCTAACCTAGGAAAGGCACTGTGTCTCTTTCCAAGATCACATCATAATGTCTCCCAGCGCAGATGTAGTACTGGAACCCAGGTCCCAGACAGGCAGCTGCAGCTTCCAGGAGTGTGCAGTGGTCCTCATAGCCAGGCTTCCTTGTTTGCAGGAGAATATCATGAAATCCAACATTGACAAGAAGTTCTCTGCACACTACGATGCTGTGGAGGCGGAGCTCAAGTCCAGCACCGTGGGTGAGCAGGGTGTACATGTCAACCTCTCCATGGCACAGGGGTGTCCCTTCACTGGTTCTGGATGACCAGTCCTTTTTGCAGGTCTCGTGACACTGAATGACATGAAGGCCAAGCAGGAGGCGCTGGTGAAGGAGCGAGAGAAGCAGCTGGCTAAGAAGGAGCAGTCCAAGGAGCTGCAGCTGTGGGTCCCTTTCTACCTCTTTCTGTCCACTCCTGTGCCTGACCCTCAGATGCAGCTCATGTTTGTGGGTTCTAGGGGTGACTCAGGCTACTCTTGTTCAGAGGGAGCTACATACATTTCCTGCTTTGGGAATGGAGATAACACATAGTTTGAGCCTCACAACAGTCCTCTTGCATTTCTGGTTTATCTTTCTACTTCCTATTCCTGTGAGGATGACATGTCCTTTCAGACCCTCTCCATTTTTTTGGTGCCCAAATAGCCTGTATCATCCCTGTCCTCTCCATGTCATGACCCTGTCTCTCTTCCTCTGTGTCATAGTCAGGGCTCTGTCCATGGCCCCAAGGTGACTCAGTGCAGTTGGATCCCCCCAGCCTGCCCTGGTGCCCCTGCTCTCAGCATGTAGCTTCTCTGGGTCGGAGATCTGGAGCATGATGGCTACCTGTGCCTTGTTAGGAAGCTGGAGAAACTGCGAGAGAAGGAACGCAAGAAGGAGGCCAAACGGAAGATCTCAAGTCTGTCCTTCACCCTGGAGGAGGAAGAGGAGGCAGGGGAAGAGGAGGAGGAGGTCACCATGGATGAGGAAGAGCTGGAAAGGGAAGGTGAGCATGAAGCTTGGGCCCTTGAGGGGCGGAGAAAAATTCAGGGAGCCAGAGTGAGGCAGGGAGAGAAGCCATCTGAACATGGGCCGCTGTCAAGGCCAGTGGCAAAGGCTCAGCCCATGTCCTCACTGCTCATCGTGGGAGGTATGGGACACAGGTGGACATTCAGCAATAAACTGCTGATTGGTGTGATCCATGTCGTCATAGTCACATAGCCACAGAACTGAACCCACTGCAGGCCTCAGTCATCAGGGACAACTTGGAAGTCTGAGGAGTGAGGCCAGAGCAGCCAGTACCCCACACACTGTGTACCTATCCTGTGTTGGGCAGGACTCTGTCTGTCTCCTGGAGGAGGCTCAACCCAAAGTCAGGGAAAGTGTCACATGGCAAGGCATGGTGGCAGGCCTGGACTGCTTTCTTTTAAATTTTTCGTTAGCTCATGTCCTTTTTGCTGGGGGGAGGGCTGTGTTTTGAGACAAGGTCCTGCTTTGTAATTCAGGCTGGCCCTGAGCTCACTATGTAGCCCAGGCGAGCCTTGAACTCACAATAGTCTTCCTGGCTCTGCCTCCTGAGTGCTGGGATTATAGGCACCCAGCACTGTGGTATGTGGTACTGATTGCTGGTGGGCATGGGTCATCACGCCTGGCATTGTTGTATATGGTTACGGATCGAACCCAGGCGCTTGAGCTTGCAAGGCAGGCGCCAGAACCACTGAGCTAAATGCCCGGCCTAGTACATGTTTGTAATTCATCATGGTGGTATTCCTTGTGAAAAGCTGGTACATGTACATGAAACATCTTAATTTGTTTTCACCCCTTCCTCTCCTTTCCTCTCTCAATTTCCTGATTCCTTTCTCCATTGAGAAAGAGCTATTATCTCCTTGCTTCTTATTATCTACTTTTGACATATTTTGTTCTTTAGATATTTCATATAAAGGAAAAAACCATTTGATATTTAAGCTTGTGTGTTTGATTTATTCCACTCGACATTATAGTCTCAGGCTGCATGGATTTTCCTACAAATGATCCAAGTTTATCTTTCTTTGTGGCAGAGTAGTAATCCACTGTGTTTAAGGTATGGAATGTCTTAGAAATTTTTTTGTTTTTTTTTGTTTTTTTTTTGTTTTTTTTTTTTTTTTAGGTTTTTGGAGACAGGGTCTCATTTTGTGGTTCAGGCTGGCCCTGAGCTCAGCCTCAAACTCACATCACAATCCTCCTGCCTCTGCCTCCCGAGTGCTGGGATCACAGGCGTGAGCCACCACGCCCGGCACTGTGGTATGTGGTACTGGTTGCTGCTGGGGTGAGTCTCCATGCCCAGTATTGTTATGTGGTTACCGGGGAATCGAACCCCAGTCCTTGCGCTTGCGAGACAGGCGCCGGAACCACTGAGCTAACTCCCCGGCCCTTTTTGGTTTTGTTTTTTGAGATAGGCTTACTATGTAGTTCAGGATGGTTGTGAGCTCACTATGTATCCCAGGCTGTCCAGGAACTTATGGCAATCTGCTTGCCGCAGTCTCCCAAGTGGTGGGATGATGACAGGTGTGCCCCACCATGCCTGGTCCTGTTTAGTTGTTTTTAAGTTTGTTTTGTGGCTTTTTCAAAGTATCGCTTGGTGGGCTCCCCTCTTTCTGGAGGTTTCATTTTTGGGGGCCCAGCAGCAGAACTCTCGTATCAATTTTATTTATGTTTTTCCTTAAGGTTTGGCTGGGAACTTAACTCAGTGCTTCTGCTCCTGCCTTGCAAGCACAAGGCTCTGAGTTCGATCCCTGGTACCACCAAAAAAAAAAAAAAAAACCCAGAAAAAAAAAACATTTTTCTTTAAAGTCAGCAGTGGTCAAAGCAGGCTTGAGGGACACTGGGCATCCGAGAAACCTTTATGGTGCTCAGAAGATTAAAATCGTTTTCAGAATAATGTCTCGGTTGATTTGTGTTTTGGGTTCTTTTTGGCAGGGAGGGGGAATTGTTTTGTTTGTTTGCTTGACACCGAGTTTTGCTGTGTAACCCAGGCTGGCCTTGAACTCACTATGCTGGCTTGGGTGATCCTCCTGCCCTCCCCTCCTGAGTTCTGGGATGACAGGCATATACCACCACTTTCAGTTGCTTAACTGTTCTTTTCTTTTATCCTAGAAGTCTCCACGAAGAAAAGGAAGTTAGGGAAGAACCCTGATGTGGACACAAGCTTTTTACCTGATCGAGACCGGGAGGTAAGGGCCACTGCCCTGTCCTTCGTGCTGGTGGCGGACGTCAGCCCTGTGCCTCACCATTTGGTCATCTGCAGGAGGAGGAGAACCGGCTGCGGGAGGAGCTGCGGCAGGAGTGGGAAGCCAAGCAGGAGAAGATCAAGAGTGAGTGCGGGGGCCGGGGAGTTAGCTCAGTGGTTCTGGCGCCTGTCTTGCAAGCGCAAGGACCCGGGTTCGATTCCCCTGTAACCACATAACAATACTGGGGGTGGAGACCCACACCCACACCCAGCAGCAACCAGTACCACATACTGCAGTGCCGGGCGTGGTGGCTCACGCCTGTAATCCCAGCACTCGGGAGGCAGAGGCAGGAGGATTGTGATGTGAGTTTGAGGCTGAGCTCAGGGCCAGCCTGAACCACAAAGCGAGACCCTGTCTCAAAAAACCTAAAAAAAAAAAAAAAGAGTGAGTGCGGAGGTGCTGGGAGGCGATGTGTCCTCTGCAACCTGGGGTGGGGGCTCCCAGTGCTGACCACAGGTGACTGAGCAGCCACTGTGCTCCGCAGGTGAGGAAATTGAGATCACCTTTAGCTACTGGGATGGCTCTGGACACCGGCGGACTGTCAAGGTAGGCGCTGTGGGGCTCCTGGGTCCTGATCCACCTGCTCCCTGAGTGTGTTGCTGGGCTCCTGCTTCTTTCCCAATCCTCCGCAGATGAAAAAGGGCAACACCATGCAGCAGTTCCTGCAGAAGGCGCTCGAGATCTTGCGCAAAGACTTCAGTGAGCTCAGGTGAGGCTGTGCTCGTGCAGAGCTTGGGCCTGGCTGCTTGTGTGGTGACCACAAGGGACAGCCCAGCTGCTGCTCCTTTCCTCCTGTCACTGAGCTGAGGTGGGCTTCTTCCGGGTGCCCTGATCCAGAGGGCATGTACAGTAAGGTGGCGTATGTTCCTGGCTTGCTGAACTGCCTTCCCCTCCCTGGCATGGGCTGAGGATGGCATCTGCCATCTGTCTACCCATCAGTCCACTGAGCTGTCTCTTCTCCAGTTGCATGCCTCCTGTGTTCCTCCCTCAGGTCGGCAGGGGTGGAGCAGCTCATGTACATCAAAGAGGATTTAATCATCCCCCATGTGAGTCCCTGTGGTCCTGGGTCATCCACTGAGTGCTACTGGTACCCGGCCCGTGGCTAGGAGCTTGGGGTGTAGCAGGCGACAAGAGCTGGGATGGATGTTGAGCTGGCTTCTCTTTCTTGGTCCCTAGCATCACAGCTTCTATGACTTCATCGTTACCAAGGCACGTGGGAAGAGTGGTGAGTGCTTGTAGCCCAGCAGGTCACGTTGGGGTGGCTGCATGATCTCAGGACAGGACCTAGGGATGGGACCTCGGGATAGCTCCTTCTCCCCGTAGGGCCGCTCTTTAACTTTGACGTTCATGATGATGTGCGGCTGCTGAGTGATGCCACCGTGGAGAAGGATGAGGTGCGTTTGGAAGAGGTCCTGGGGAGGGTGGTCAGGTGAACTGTCCCTAGTAGGTGGCTAAGCTGTCCCTTCCCTAGTCACATGCTGGCAAGGTGGTGCTGCGCAGCTGGTACGAGAAGAACAAGCACATATTTCCGGCCAGCCGCTGGGAGCCCTATGACCCGGAGAAGAAGTGGGATAAGTACACGGTGAGCACCAAGGGACACAGGGGGTAGAGGTGCACGTGGCGGGACAAGGGAAAGACTGGGACACCAGACAGCCTGTTCATCTCCCACCTCCCGTCCTTGTTCCCACACCAGATCCGGTGAGCCTGGAGATTGCATGGCCTGTGTGTGTCTACAAGCCCTGGTCCCTGCTTTCTTCCTCGACCATAAAGAAACGCATGTATCAGCATCAGAGGCCCCATAGCATGAGAAGTGTGTTTCATAAAGTTGATTTTTATTAAGATCAAGCTTACCTGCTGTGGATTCCTTCATTTCAGCCATTCAAACTGTGCAGTTAGCAATGTTCGTCCAGTTACATGGGGTCTGTGACTGTCACCTGTGTCCTCTTTGGACTCAGACCTGTATAGTAGTCATGGCTCATATGCCCAGCCCCTGTTCACCCTCAGTCACATCCTGTTCCTGTGGTTGGCATGGGACTTATCAGGTATGCAAGGGAGGAGGGCATTGGCATGGCAAGCCCCTGCGTGTGGTCCCCAAGATCACCCCACCTTCCTGAGGGAGCCCAGGTGGCACTGAAGTCCTTTACTGTGGGTGCTCAGGCTGGGCTATCTCCAGCTGCCCCTCCCTAAGGGCCCTGGTCATTGTTGTAGCTCCATCCCATCCTTGCACGTCCCCTGAGATAAGAAAGCAGGGAATAGTCCTCAGCCACTAGTGGAGAATACCTCATCTCCCCAGCTGGTGTACAGAGCTGATAGAGGTAGGATTGGGCTCTGTGCATGGACCATGTCCCTTGTGTCCTATTCAGGCTGGGCTGGGCTTACTTGGGAAATATTGGAGGGAAGTGGAGGCCAGGGAGGCCAGGACACAGCAGACAGAGGTAACCAGCCTGACCCTGGCTTCCAGAAGTGAGCAACAAGTCAGAAGACCCAAGTGGCCCTGTGCTTGGGCTTCCAGAGACTCTGCTAGCCCTTGCCTGCTCCTCTGCCAAGTCCATCTAGCTCTGGGTGCCCCCAAAGAAAGGCTTCGCAGGTCAGGGGGCCTCTAAGCCGGTGCCGGCTCCACTAGCTCTGGGGATTGAAACCAAGGTCTTCGTACTAATCTGTTTTACTATAACATATTTGCAGTACATACATTTTATAATCATTTTTGGGAGTTGGTACATGTACATAAATCCCAGCCCTTTATAAAATTTTGAGACAGGGGCCGGGGAGTTAGCTCAGTGGTTCCGGCGCCTGTCTTGCAAGCGCAAGGACCCGGGTTCGATTCCCCT
>PVIR01023842.1:0-10502 GCA_004026965.1 Petromus typicus
AATGATTAATGCAAGGGGGGTGCTTCTGGGGGGGTGCATCTGGCTGGGGCGTGCACACCGTGGTGGTTAGGCCCATGAACCCCAGTGAAGGATTTCTTGGGCTCTAACTGCAGCTCCACCTCTTACTGGCAACATTTCCTCATCTGGAAAATGAGGACAGTGCTATTTCCCTTGCAGGGCTATGGTCTTATTTAAATGAGATACTGTGTGTATAGGAATCAGTACATAGTGAGGGGTCCAAAAATGGCGACTGATTCTTTGCAGACTCAGAAGCTTATGGAAGCTTCAGGCCCAGGGAGTTGCACCCAAGGACTGCCTTGGGGACAGAAACACAGAGGTCCTGGGCTCTCCACAGCTTCCCTGGCATGTCCAGGAAGGATGTCCTCAGAGGGACAGCAGTTGCAACACAAGAAAGGGACGGTCCCCTTAAATAGCACCTTATGATTACTATCTGAATACAGTGGAAGCAGCTAGAGTTGGCAGTTACCGTGATTTGTAACAGCAGCATTGAGGTTTTTCTGAGACACACTCTGTTCCTCCCATTTAATGACACAGTGACCAGGACATGTCTGGCAGTTAGAAGCGTGGGAGCATCAGGCCTACAGCCTAATCCCATTGACCTGCCTGGAGAGATGATTGTTTTATGCATGTGTGTGTTGGGGGGGGTATCTGGTTGATTATTATTTTATTGATTCCTAGGGCTGCTTTGGGACTGGGAGAGCTGTGATTTACCAGGTGCCATTGGCCCTGCACAGCTGGAGTAACATACAGTCGGACAGGAGACTCAGACAGCTGGCCCAGGGGAGCCACATGTGATTTCCTGACCTGCTTTCTACTGGAGGGCTAAGGAGTGGTGGCCACAGATGAGAGCCCACTGTGTCTTACAAGTTGACTGCTGCTCTGAATCTGTGACCGCTGCTCCTGGCCAGGCGCCATTAGCCGGGCAGGAGGTGTGATGGATTTGTTGTTGCCTATGAATGTGTATACACAGTGTTGGCTTTTTGTGTTTTCGGAATTTCAGTTGAGTAGGCTCATGGCTGATAATACATGTATTGAATTTAATTGCTGATTAAGATGCTTTCAAAAGGGTACCTTGTGCTTTGGCATTGAAACAAAAAGTTACTGTTTATAAGAGGCGTCAAGGAAATAGAGGATAGTGTATAAATTTGATATTAATAGAGCAAATATTTGTCATTGGAGGAATGAAGCAATTTCAGTTTAGCTTTGGCTGTTTTCCAAAGTAGCAACCAAGTGCTTTTAAGAAAGATAAGACACCACCAAGTATAAAAGGGTTGGTTTATGTTTTGTTATTGAGATGTGTGCAAAAAGATTATCCATAACATGTAAAGTAACTGAACTAAAGTCAGGAGAAAGTGCTTTATGAAAAACCTTCAGGAAAGCGAGCGAGGACCGATTCAGAGACCAGGGACCAGTTCTTGTATCCTGTAGATCTGCCATCCCACGATGTAATTGTTTAATAGCTGCCATTTTTTTTTCTCATGATACAAGTGATGGTGCTTAGTACAATCGGTGGTGTCTTAGATGTGATGCAGTGTGACAAAGGTGACAAAGACTGGAACAGTGATTGTTTTCCTCCCCACACCAAGTGCACATTCTCTGACATGAACTGGACTCCAACTTCCAGATTGGTGACATAGTCGCTTGCATGATCCCGAGACTTGAGTTCCTCCCCAGTGGGGAGGCTCCTAGTGTCTTAATCTCTGTGTAGATATGGCAGGGTGCTTGAGACTGGGTAGTTCATGAACAACAGAAACTTACTTCTGATAGTTCTGTAGTTGGAAAGTCCCACATCAAGACTTTAGCAGGTTCTTCTCCTTGTGAGGTTGCTCTCGGCCCCAAAGACGCTTCTTTGTCACTGTGTCTGTCAGAGGGAGAGATGCCACATCCTCGCAAGGGGACGGGTGGGAAATGGACCAGAGTACCTGTGTAGAGCCCTTAAATCACAGCACTAATCTATTTGCAAGCCTCCCTGCAGGTACCACCTCCCCCCCTGTTAAACTGGGGTTGGAGTTGCTAACACTATTTTAGGGACACATTAAGCTCTAGCATTCCATCCTCAGTCCCCAAATTCACATCCTTCTCACTTGTAAAGTACATTCATTCCTTCCTAATGGTCCCCAAGATTTTAACTGGTTTCAGCACCAACTCAGAAGTGTAAAGTCTGGGGTCTTATCTAAATCAGATGTGGGTTAGACTCAAAGCACAATTAATCCCAAGGCACATACCCTCCGGCCACAAGCCTGTGAAATCAAACAAGTTACAGAACACACATTCCCATTATGTCCTATTGAATTTTCTACTGCAATTGCCGAATACTCAAAGAGGGGTCATACCAAGGACATTTCCTTCTCACATTCTGACATCTTGGTGGCAGTGCCACTGCTGTGGCTCCACAAATGATCACCCAGGTGGGGACTTTCTGCAGCAGCCATGACCCACACTTCTGTTCAGTGTTGAAGTGGCTTTCTTGGGGGGGCCCAGGTCCTGGATATTTAAGACATCTCTTGAAAGGGGTAGGGGAAGCCATGATTCCACAGCTCTTGTGATCCACATGGCTGGCAGAGTGAACATTATGTGGACCCCATCAAACTTTGGCTCTTGTGCCTTCTGCGACAATGACCCTGCTGAGCCAGGGTCATTGGCTGGGGGAGCCGTGGAATGTGGTGCTGGGATGCCGGGGGCAGAGACCTGAGGCAGCCCTCACATGGTGGCCTGGTCGCTGAAACCATTGTGTCCCCCCCAGCTCTGAGTCCATGCAATGGGACCAGTGGCTTTATGAGGACAGGAGAGAGAGACAGATTGGCACACCTGCTCAGTCTCATCATGGGAGGCCTTCTGCCATGTTCCCTGGCAACCTCACCAGAAGCCAGTGGGTGCAGATCCATATTTTGGGGCCCCCAGCCCCCTGAACCATGAACCACAGCAAAATCTTGGTAGTGCCCACATGGTGCCAACTCTGTGGCATACAGAGGCATAAGAGGATGAATGTCCACGTGTGCCATGTAAGTATCAGTCCTTCTCAGAGAGATCTGTGGGGACACTATGTCCTAAGTTGGGACATGTCTGAGAAAGTCAGTGCCTAGTAAATGTACTGACACCATGAAGCCTTGAACATTGCACGTGCTAGGAGGGCATAGCTTATTACATAATAAGAAAGTTTTAAGTGTCTTTTTTCTGTCCCCATTTAAAGTTTTTTAATAGAAAATTCAAGAGCATCCTTCTTTCTTTCTTTCTTCTAGTGTTCTTGTTTGTTTGTTTTTGAGACAAGGTCTTGCTTTGTAGTTCAGTCTGGCCCTGACCTCACTGTGTAGCCCAGGCAAGGCTCAAACTCACAGCAATCCTCCTGCCTCTGCCTCCTGAGTGCTGGGATTACAGGTGTGAGCCACCACATCCAATAATCTTTATTGTGACAGAATGGAACCAAAAAAAAAAAAAAAAAAGAAAGAAAGAAAAGAAAACTGTTCAGGGAGTTGAACAAGTCACTGTTCTAAAAATCGCACAGTAAACCCTCTCAATAAACGAGGGTTGCTTTAGAGAGTTGAGGAGCAATGGCAAGGACAGGGACATGTCCCCGTAATCCCAGCTACTTGGGAGGCTGAGGCAGAAGTGCACATTGGAACCCAGCCTGGATACTTAACAAGGCTCTGTCCCTAAAAAAAGAGAAAAGAAGGAAGGAATGAAGCAAGTGAGCAGGCAGGCAAGTTGGAGGAGGAATTCTAGGGTGTCTTGTTTGATACAGAATGAATGACTTTAGGGGAACTGAGTTCACTATTTTTGATAAAGGACTTACTATGTATCTATCCATTCTGCATCCTGGTGGGCAGCATTTCTGTTCAGAAAGCCTCATTTTGCAGCGCTCATGTCCACATCCGGAGGAGGAAAACCAGTCAGTTTATTCCAGAACACTGTTCTGACTGAGCTGGTGGCATGAGGCACTTTTGCCCTCTGTCTTGTGTTAAGCAGGGAGGAAGGGTATCCTACCTCAGCAGGGTGTGCTCCCGCCATTCCTCTTGTGGGAATGACTTCTGTCAGGGTGGCCACAGCTGGGTAGCAGCAGGGAGGCTCCACGGTGCAAGGACCGGGGGCTGGGAGAGGAGCGTGGGAGAAATGGGAACCCTTTGACACCACAGCCTGTGGGGGGCTTGGTGACATGCTGAGACACTGGAGTCTGTGTTTTCTCTAGGCCCTGCAGAGCTGACCAGAGGGCTGGAGTCACTGCCTTGGCACTTCCTAGTAGTTCATCCAGCACACTGGCGAGGAAACTCGGGTAGGCAAAGCCCTGGGGCAGAGAGCAAAGGGCAGGAGGCCTGGGCACATGGCGCAGAGCTGCTCCATCCACCTGGGCACTCACATGGCCGCTGGCTCTGTCCAGATGTCACTGCCTTCCTGGTCCTTTCGCTGGGCTCTTCTGGTGCTCTGAACTCCTTTTAGAGATTCCTCCAGGTTCTTGTGGTCCTGCACAAAGAACTGGATAGGAAATGAAGGAGTGAGTTTTACATTTATTAAAGTATTCAAGGTAGAAAAAGAAGGGAAAATGAAATACGCTGTGCGGAGTACAGAGCATGACACTAAAAAGGCTCACAGCAGCCACAGCGGCGAAGGGTGGCCTCTTTTATATCTTCATTCTTATGTCAGATCTAGGTTGTGCTGTCAGAAACCTGCTTGATCTCCTTCCGGAAGAATTGAGGATGTCCTCTGATGGGTCCCAGGGGCAGACTTGGAAGCTGTTCTGTGCATGTCATGGATTCTATGATTGACAGGTCACGACTACTTGCCCAGCCTCTCCACCAGCCCTAATCTCTTGCCTAAATCCTCCCCAAGCCCTTTCCCTGAGAAACTTGCTCCACCAGTAACAGTCGTCCATGCTGCCATCACTGTCCAGGTGGCTTGTAATCTGGATGGGGCAGTCGGAGCTATGAAGAGCAGGTCAGGACAAGAGCAACCTAGGGTAGCTACCTTCCATGAGATGAGAAATGGCAGAATTATTGATTAGGGTTTTGGCAAATTATTTTTTGTATCTGATCTAATGCACAGTTGAGTGTGACAGAAATCTCCTGCAGTCTTCCTCTGAGTGGACTCCTGTGGGGCTGTCTGGTATCCAAGGATTTTTTTTATAGACCAGATATTGTCCCATTACCCCTTAATTTCCAACACATGGCCCAGTCATGTGATCTGTTGGCTAACGCCTCCAAAATTAAAACATGTTGGGCTTTTGATACATGTTCTAACAATGTCGACTGACTAAAGATCAAATATACCCCAAAACACTATGATTAGCCGAGAATGGTGCATCTGCTATTTTCTTACATTTGAGACTCAGTATTTTCATCTGTGTGCACTGCCAGAACAAAATTTCACTCCCCCAGTGTCCCGAACAACAGATAACCATTTTCTCTCAGTTCTGAAGGCTGGAAGTTCAAGATCAAGGGTCTGGTTTCCCTGAGGCTCCTCTTCCATGCTTACCCACAGCTGCCTGGCTGCATCTGCACATGGCAAAGAAAGGGCTCCGTGGTGTCTCTTCCTCTTCTCATAAGGAGACAGATCCTACTGGATCGGGGCCTCACGCTTGTCCTTCTTTAATCTTAATTACTTCCCTAAAGGCCCTGTCTCCAAGGGTGGTCACATTAGAAGTTAGGGGTTCAAAGATGAGTTTTGAAGGACAAGCGTTGGCCTATAATATTAGGTAGATGCTGTTAGCTGTATTGAGGTCCAACATGAACATAAGGTACTCCCCTGTAATAGTGTGTGGTTTGTTGAGTTTTGACAAAGTGTGTCACCATGCACTGTGCTTGTGCTTCTGTCTCTGCTGCATCCTAGACACAGGCCAGCTCCAGTAGCCTGTTGTCACTTCCCAACCCCACTAGGGCTCCAAGTGGCCGCTGATCTTCCTTCTACTTCAGTGGCCAAACTTTTCTGATTTCTGTCACCAAAGTCATGCATGTGAATTTATGAATCTTCTTCCTCTCAGGGTGAAGATTTGAAAGTCAAATGTGTTGCTTTGTATATCAGCAATTTGCCACTTTTTATCATTTAGTGCATCATTTTATGGGTTTATCACAATTTATTTTGCCAATCTATATTTTCTACATTTCTGTATTTTTACAGCTACATAAAATTTAGAACTATTTGGCTCATTTCTACAAAACAGGCTGATTAGATTTGATTTGGATTGGATTATGTTGAACTTATGGATCAATTTTTGGAGAATTGACATTTTGGCAATTGGGAGTTTTCTTAAAAAAATTGTGTATCATCGATATTTTGTAGCTTTCAATATAGAGAAATAGGGAAATTATTATGCTTCTCACCATTAGTATAAGTGCTATTTTCAATTTCAATTTCCAGTTATTCATTATGAGTATGTAGAACACTAGAACACAATTGTCTTTCTTATTAGCCTTGTGTTCTCTGATTTGTGCTGAATTCCTTAATAGTTCTAATAACGTTTTATAAATTCTTAAGCGTTGCTACACGGACTCTTATGTTATCCCTAAATAAACTAAGTTCTTTTCATTCTGTGCATCTTTTTCCTTCCTTCCTTTGTTTTCCTAGCTAAGACCTGTACTATGGGTATGTGGATCATGCATATCTGTCCATTCTTCCTTGTTTTAGGTGGAAAGCACTCCACATTTCTCTTGTAAGTATGGTGCTTACTATAAACATGGTGAATGAAATATTTGGTGAATGTTTAAATTTTTTAAAAATGTATTATACATAAACATAAATTCTTCCTCAAAACCCACCAACTCATTTTAAACACACTTACCACATTGTTGTTGTCACTTTCTGAAACAGTTCTGCAAGTCTTCTTTCATGAGTGTCATTATGAGTTATGGTCAAATGTATACTGCATGTTGCTGCCAACTGTCGTCCAGCAGAGAGGCAGGCACACTGTACCATGTCCTCATCCAACTTAGCCCTGCAATCTAGCACTATGCAACTTCTGGCTCTTTCCAAAAGTCAAAATTATCAGGAAAGGTGGGTGTTTTGCATCATTTCAGGACATGGAAGTAATCATAACAGGACAAAACTTCCAGAGCTGCCTTGTACAATGACAGGGGTGGATTGAAATGAATGGGTAGTATTATAAGAGAGGATTAATGGCAATGTGTCTTTTACTGACAATTTTTAAAAAGTTAAACACTGACTGTATTTCTTATCACACTTGTTAGCTTCCTCACTTCTTTCACTGTGATGCCGGAGACTGAACTCCAAGGCTCAGACATGCCAGGAAAGCACTGTCCCACTGGGCCATCCCCACAGCCCCCACAGGTTTTGTATCAGGTTGAAAAAGTTCCTTCGAGTGTTCTTATCAGTGTAAGTAGTGAACTGTCAAATGCTTTTCCTGAGACACTTTATTGAGATGATGGTATTGTTTTTTCTTTTTTTTTTCTGTTAAAGTAGTAAATTCCATTGTTACACATGGTAAAATATATATAATGTAAAAGTCACCATTTTGATAATTTTAAAGTATACAATTAAGTAGTATCAAGTATGTTCACAACATTATGAAACTCTCCCATGCAGTTCCTGAACTTTTTATGAGTACAGAAGGAAAGGCCACGCCCACTAAGCAGACCCTGCTCACTGTCCGCTTTTCCAGCTCCTGGCAACCATCTGCTTTCTGTCTTGCAACTGCCCTGTTCTGTACATTTCATTAAAAAGAAAGGATAGTATGTGAACTTTATGTCTGGTCCTTTCATTTAGCATGTTTTAAAGTTCAGTTTGTAGCATGTATCTGTGCTTCATTTTCATGGCTGAATACTACTCCACTGTGATATATGTATATTCACATGTTGTTTACTCATTCATCTATTGATAAGCATTTGTGTATTTCCACTTTGGAGCTCTTGTGAATAGTATGACTATGAACATCTGTGTACAAGTCGTCATCCAAACACCTGCTGTCATTTCTCAGCACTGCATAGCTAGTTAGGAGTGGAATTGCCTAATTGTATATTAATTCTGGTTACCTTTTAGGAACTGTTGAATGCTTTTCCCCAGTGGCTCCATAGCTTAGTCTGTGCTGCTATAACAAAATACCAGAGAGAGAGAGAGTAATTTATAGAGAACAGAAATTTATTTTTTCACAGTTTCAAAGAGCACGGAGGCCAAGATCAAGGCTGCTGCAGCTGGGAGAGCTTTCTGAGTGGGAAGGAACACAGTTTCTTCCCAGGATGGAAGCAAAAGGGCAAGAAGGTAAGAGATTAAACTCACAACCTCAAGCCCTTTTTTAAAAAAAAATTTAAATCTTTATTGGTACATTATGAACACAGCATTAGTCCATTCTCAAGAGTGGCTGTGGCTTGGTCTAAACTGTCCCCCAGAGGTCGCATGCATTTACTTAGGGCTTTTGGAAGGTGACTGGTCCTTTACTGAGTAGTATGTCCTGTAAATATAAATTCCAGTTTTGTAGATAATGTTTTCAAGGGTTTTATGTACTTAGAATCTTCTGTTTGTTATTTTGATTGCAAGAGGAAATCTCTAATTATGAATTTGTCTATCTTCTCTTTCAGATTTATCAGACTTTGCTTCATGCATATGGAAGCTCAGCTGCCATTATTATTAATCATTGCTCTGGTGCCATGAAACCAACCGAGGGCATGGTACAGGCTAGGTAGGCATGTGCTCTAGCACTGAGCTACACCCTCAGCTGAAGCTATTTTGAGTGCAGTTGGATTTAAAATTGTTTATCTTCTAGATGAATTATTTATGATAATGAAATAGCCTTCTTTTATCCATAGAGTTGGTCTATTTCTGAAATCCACCTTATCTGACACTAGAACAGACACTCTGGCCTTATTGTATTTGTTGTTTGAATAGTGTAATTTATTTTATGCTTTTGCTTTTAATTAGCCTATGTCTTTATATTTAAAGAAGACTTTTGTGGCAGGCATCACATACTTGGCTTCTCTGGAGTGCTTAGGTCATTTACATTTACTGTAATTGCAGTTTAATTAATTTAATGGCTATATTAGCATGATAGACTATAATTCTGTCACATTACTATTTGTTTTCTATTTTTTCTTCTCCTCTTTCTTTCTTTTTTCTTCCCTCCTTCCTTTCTTTCTCCTTTCCTTCCTTCCAGGGTCTCACTTTTGCAGTTCAGGCTGACCCTGAGCTCAGCCTTGAACTCACAGCAATCCTCCTGCCTCTGCCTCCCAAGTACTGGGATTACAGGAGTGAGCCACTGCGCTCAGCACTGTGCTGTATGGTTCTGATTGCTGGTGGGCAAGAGTCTCCATGCCGGGCATGGTTGTATGTGGTTACCTGGGATCAAACCCAGGCCCTTGTACTTGCAAGGCAAGCACTGGAGCCACTGAGCTAAATCCCTGGCCCTCATCTCTTCTTTATTTTTTTTCCTGCATCTTTTTATCTTAACTGAGTTGTTTTTAAGTTTCTATTCAGTTTAACTTTCTTCAGTTGTTGACCCTAGGTTTATAGTTTGTTTCTTCTCATTTTTAAATAATATGCTCTGTAATGTAAGTTAGTCTCATGTAATACTTTTATGCTTTCTTCCAACCCTTTTCCTACTTTTGTCATTCATTTTATTATCATGTATCACTTAACAGTAACACATTCTAAAAAACTTAGAATTCTTCATTGATCTCCTCATTGTATGAACAGTGCAGAGTGTACACAGCCTAGAAGGAATGGCTGCTACACACCTAAGTCTAGTATATGTCTACTTACATACAGATTGTCATATATAAAGTCCTTTGTTGACAACTGTACAGTGCATCACTGTACTTTTACATGTATTCTAAACACTACCATACACTTGTCAGTTATGCTATCAAGTTCATTATGTTTGTGTTATTTTTTTAGTGTTGGGGATTGAAACCAGGGCTGTGTGCATGCTAGGCAAATGCTTGACTACTGAACTATATTCCCAGCCCTATCTTTTTAAAACAATAAAGGTGAGAAATAATTGTTTTATATTTGTCCTCATATTTACTACTTTCATGTTTTTATCAATATTTCTAACTCATATTTTACTTTTTCTTACAGAGCTTTCTGTACTTTTCCTATAATATTTGACTTGAGGCCGGGGATTTAGCTTAGTGGTTCCAGCATCTGCTTGGCAAGTGCAAGGTCCCAAGTTCGATCCCCAGTACCACATACCACAATGCTCAGCATTGTGGCTCATGCCTATGTCCCAGCACTTGGGAGGCAGAGGCAGGAGGATTGCTGTGAGTTACAGGCTGGCATGGGCTACATAATGAGTTTGGGTCCAGTCTAAACTACAAAGTGAAATCCTGCTCAAAAAAAAAAAAAATACTTGACTACTGGTGAGGTACTTTTATTTATTTGAAAAATAACTTTACCTACCTTCTTTGTTTGGGAGATATTTTTCCTGTATATCTGTTGATGGTATTTTTCTTTCAGTACTTCAATGATGTCCACTTTACTTTGGCATTCATAGTTTCTAACAAAAGTCTGTTGTCTTTGATTTGTTCTTCTACACTTATACTTTCCTT
>PVIR01023842.1:10602-26703 GCA_004026965.1 Petromus typicus
TTTTTTTTTTTTTTTTTTTTTTTTTTTTTTTTTTTTTTTTTTTTTTTTTTTTTTTTTTTTTTTTTTTTTTTTTTTTTTTTTTTTTTTTTTTTTTTTTTCTTTTTTTTTTTGAGACAGGGTCTCTCTTTGTAGTTCAGACTGGGCCCGAACTCACTATGTAGCCTAGACCAGCTTGGAACTCACAGCAATCTTCTTGCTTCTGCCTCTCAAGTGCTGGGATTACAAGGATGAGCTACCACACTGGGCATTGTTGTATGTGGTTGCTGGGGATCGAACTCCGGACCTTGCACTTGCCAAGCAGATGCTGGCACCACTGAGCTAAATCTCTGGCCCTAATTTGGTTAGTTTTTATTTGCCTGTTTTCTACTTTACTGCTTTTTTTCATTTACAATGTCTAATCTGCTTTGAGTCCTATCCTGTGACTATTTTATTTCAGCACTTACATTTTTCATTTCAAAATCTCCATTTGATCTTTTTTTCTCCCATTTTTAATCTTCTACTTCTCCTCTCACAATGATTATTTTTCTCTCTATACTTAGACAATAATTATAATAGCTGCTATATATTCTTATCTTCTAGTACCAATGTTTCTGTTTGTATTTACTGACTTTTCTTCTAGTTATTAGTCACATTTTCTTACTTTTTGGCATATCTAGTAATTTTGATTGTGCACTAGACATTTGATCTTCCATTATTGGTGTTTAGGTTTTGTTGTCTTCCCTGAATAATGTTAGGCTTTTGGTTTTACAGAAAATTAGGCTAATTTTTGTTTAGTCAGTATGATTATCTCAAGATTTGTTTTTAACCTTTCAAAGTAGATTTGGAGTAGTTCTCTAGGGAACTACTGAGGCTGAGGCTCAGCTCACAGCTGAGGCTCTATTAGAGCAGGACTACTAACATGATCAGTTATGACTCTCCACTTCAGCTGGTGAGAACTTAGATGGCTGCTCCTTTTGTGAGAGCTCTGTGCATTGTTCAGCTTTTGACTTTCCAGTCACTCTCTTCTTGATGTGTAAAATTCTTCCTTTGAGAGTGTGTCTTCATATTTAATGAATTCTCAAATGTCCTTCTATGTTATATTTATTGGTAGACTCTTCTTTCTGAAACTCTGCCTCATAACTTCCAGCATATAAACCTCTCTGGACTCTGATTTTGTTCTTTTCATCTCATTGAAACCACTGTTCTCTTCTCTTCTCTGAGATGTAGAATTTACTTCGAAGGTGAAAGCTGCGGTAATTATATTCTGTATTCCATCTGTTTTCTTCTCTCATAGGTCACAGCCCTGAGTCACTTGTGTTCCAATACCTTATCATAGTCTTTCACATATTTCATATGCTTTTTTAGGTAGAAGAAGATCAAATTGGCCTTCATTTCTTCATCATGATTGTAAACAGAAAATTGGTACTTTTGATCTTAAATAAGATTTCCTTCTTAAAATTTAACTCTGTTTCAAGGTATGTTGTGTATTATTTTTCTCTATTCTTCTTCCACAATTATAAAAACAAAGTTCTGTGGATATGCTGAAGAAACTTTGAAGAACCATACTATATGGTTTGCATTATTTGTTTATTTTCCCATAATAGTTTCTGCATTATTCTTTTCCCGTATCCTCATTCCAAATAGAGCTATTGTGGTTTTTTTGAAATGAGATTTAGACTCTTTACATGGTTCTCTGACCTTCCTAGGATAATTTCTAAACCTCTCATAGCAAGAGTCATATGAATGGTCATTATAGATTTGCTTCTTATGTCATAAAACTTGAGATTACTTACATATGTGTCATCTCTTAACTTCTTGTTATGTGTTTTATATTTAAAATGCAATTAATGTGCAAATTCATCTGAATTGTAGCAGACTCTGAGATTTTATAGAACCTTTTGCAATCTGGTGCTTACTAATGTGCTTTGTGCCTTAGCACCAATGCCTCCAAAACTGTTAAGAGAAGGAAAAGTTGTAAATACTAGGTAAATATCTTTTGAGACAGGGTCTCGCTCTATAGTTCAGGCTGGTCCTGAGCTCAGCCTCGAACTCACAGATGTCTTCCTGCCTCTGCCTCCCCAGTGTTGGGATTACAGTGAGCCACCACTCTGGGAACTGTGGTATGGGGTACTGATTGGTGGGCATGAGTCTCCACATCCGACATTGTTGTAGTGGTTACCGGGGTGCAAACCTGGAACCCTGTGCTTGTGTGGCAAGTGCCGGAAGCACTGAGCTAAATCCCCAACCCTTTGTATCTTAATTTAATAACAAAGGATAATTCTAATACTACATGTCTCCCAACATGTCACTTTTATGTCAAAAGTTCAAAGAGCCGTGTTTTTGTTTTTGTTTTAAAGCTGATGTTTATGTTGGCAATTTAAATGAGATCACATTTCTTTCTGGATAGGACCTGAACCCTATCTTTTAAATCTCAGAGACAAAGATGATGCATGTAACTTTAACCATATTTCTTCTGTAAAGATCTATGTAGGATTTTATAACCTACATAGGTTATATGTCAAAGTTTGATGACTCCATGCTCAGAAGAAAGCAAGTAATTGCTTACCCAAGCAAGGTGAACTTATGGTTAATGGTGAACAGAAAAGAAAAGCTGAAAAATTTCATATCTGAAGGACAAAAGACAAGAGAAGCTTACAGAAGTCCCGCGACGTACAAGACTTTCACATATTAAACTGTTCTGTGGCAGTTTGGGTAGAGTTTCAGTTTGGCCGGTCTTGAGATCTGTCCAGGGATTGGTGAGCACGCTTCTTTGCACAAATTTTGCTGGCCAGGCCTTGAGGCTTAGGTCTGGTTTCTCCCCCTTCCAGTCTGGCCTTAGTTTTCTGCTCTGCTTCCTGAAAGCCATGAAGTAGGCGGATTTGCTCTATAACACCCTCTCACTGTGCTGCTGGTGCACTGAAGCCAGCTGGCTGTGGAGTGAGATGGAGAGCAAATCAAACCTCTCTTCTTGAGTTGTGGGAGTCGGGTGTTGGGTCCTGCAATGGAAAAATGGACTAATACAGTCATATATTATTACTGTTATTCAACCAGAACTCTGAAAATAATTTTATATGTTTGTGCACATATACTGGACTGAATTCACATTGTTTCTTCCTCACCTAGATTTGATCTCCAAGTCCCTGCTTCCTGAAACTTTATTTATTGTCCCTAAAAGATGTGAACTAAGTTTGACCCCTATATATTAATAAAAAAATCAGATACTCTACTGGAAATGTATATAGTTCTGATGGTGTGTGTGCAAACATTAAATTGATTTTTGGACACCTGCTTTTCCCTACCCCTCAGTCCAAGGTCTCAGAAAAGGTGAAGACTATGGGAAACCTGGCCTGGTGAGGGGCGGCCCAGAGATGTCTGAAATCCACAGATTTTCATAACTTATAAATTGTCAGATGACAGTGCTGTGTGGTGTTCCTTTGGGTAATGGAGCATCAAGCACAAGCTATATTATGTTTCAGAGCCTAAAACACCCCCAGTGAGGGGTTTGGTTTGTTTGCCATTGCTTTTGTTTTGTGACATCTTGCTTTGTGTATAGCCATAACTTTCCAAGTATAATCTGCAGGTGAGTGACATTAGTGTCACTTGGGACAAATCATATAACAATTTTTCAGGCCTCACAATCTATGTTTTAGACAGATGGCGCTCGCTGATGTATGCTTAAGTTTGGTAGCTGCCTGTATGGAGAACCCGGAAAGCTGTCCCCCATGTGACTTAATCTATTTCTGTCTGTGACATTATAAGCCACACAGTGTGAAGTATGAAGAAGTGCTCGGTGATGCCCCCCTGCTCCTGTTGCCTTGGAGACACTTAATGGTGTAACACGGGAAGTGTCACACTGCGCAGCGAATGTCAGACTCCAAGAAGGAAGAGCCTTCTGCCAGAAGGCTTCTAGACCTCCTACCTTCACAGCTGAGGCAGCCAGAGTAAGAGGATTAAGACATGAGATCCACAGAAGGTGCTAATGTGGGGTCCTCAGGCTGAGTGGCAGCCTTGATGCTCTTCGGACTAGTGAAGAAGTAAATGCTCTGGGCTCAAAAGCTGTTCTTGAAGCAAACTTATGAAAGGCTGACTTTAAAAATCCTGACACAAAGCAACAAACCCTGGCGGAGCCTGATTGTAGGGGAGCTCTTAACTGAGAAATAGTTTCCTTGGGCACACATAGAAGAGGTGAGGTATGAGCTTTTATGGACCTCCAGGCTCCTGGCTCTGTGTTAGTCAGTATTCCCATGGCTGGGACACAATACTCAACACTCACAACTCAAAAGAGGAAAGGTTCAATTTGGCCCATAATTTCAGGAGGTTTAGTCCATGGTCATCTTAGCACCAAGGTAGAAACATTATGGCAGAGAAGAACAGCAGAGCAAAGCTGCCTCATCCACAGTGGCCCGGGAAGAGAGCAGGAGAGACAGTAACAGAAGAACTCAGGAGGTCCCATGTATAGTACCCAAAGTCATACCTCCGGGGCCTACCTGACCCACCCAGAACTCATCCCCTGGACAGCTCTCAATCTAGTCAAGTTGACACAATCAAGCTTCACCACCACACTCTTCATGTCTCTTGCAACAAATACTGAACACGCATCATGTCTGGTTGTAGATACTGGAGACGCAGCAGTGGGTGTTAGAGATTCTTGGCCTCGTGTCTTTCGTGCAGTGTCAGTGCTGGTGGGGGCAGGCCCGTTCTGACTTCCAGACTTAAGCTTCTAGGTTCCACACAATGCAAATACAAGCTGAGAATTCCTTTAAGAGACAAGGCCCCTTTCGTCTGTGAGTGTTCTCAGCCTCATATGTACCTGTCCTGGCTGTCCCAGCTGGAGAATCTCCCCACTTTTGGCATCACTGTCGCCCTGGCTCCTCATCTAATCAGGCACCAGATCCCAAGGATTCATTCTCAGTGATGTCTATGAATCTCTCCTGGCACTGTTTTTTAAAAAATTATTCTTACAAATTCTATTGAACTAGTTTCCTTGATGCGTTTCCTAGGTTGCCATCACAAAATACCAACTTAGTGGTTGAAATGACAGAACTGTACTTTCTCACAGTCTGGAGCCTGGAACTCCAAGATGGAGATGTCGGCAAGACAGGTGTCTGGCAAGGCCCGCCCACCCCTCTTTGATGGGCAGATGGCACCTTTTCTTTGTGAGTTCCTTGCCCCGTCATCCGTGGGTGCGCAGTTCTGCTTTCAAGGACACCATTAATGTTGTACGAAAGCCTCTTCTTTACGACTTCATTTAACCCTAATTACCTTAAAGGTAATGGAACTGAATACAGTGATACTTCAGTTCATGAACTTAATTCTTAGTTCTCTGCCGCCAGAATCATGGAAAGAATTAAGTTCGTGAACCGAGGTACCACTGTGTAGCCATGTTGGGTTTCAGCGGAGGGATTTTGAGAGGTTACAGTTCAGACCCTAACCGATCCTTTTCCGGATTGTTGCACTTCCTTATTGATATCCATTCATGACTCTCTTTGCCGGTCCTTGAACATGCAACCAGATTCATCTCAGTAAATAGCATTTTAAATTTAAAAAATTTGTTTTTGAGACAGGGTCTCGCTTTGTAGTTCAGGCTGGCCCCAAACTCACTGTGTGGCCCAGGCCAGCCCCGAACTCACAGCAATCCTCCTGCCTCTGCCTCCCGAGGGCTGAAATTACAGCCATGAGTCACCACACCTGACATTGTGGTGTGTAGTTACTCGGGATGGAACTTGGGACCTTGCACTTGCCAGGCAGATACCAGAACCACTGAGCTAAATCCTCGCCCCAGTAAATAGCTTTTTAAATGACAGTTTTATTGAAAAGGAAAGTAATTCTCAATGATTCACATTTAGCCAAAATTCATAATCCAGCACTTGGCTTCCTGGTAATAGCCCACCTTCTCAGCCAAAATAATGCCTCTCCTACAAAGCACTCTGAATCTCTCTTTTATTGTTCTTCAAGCATTCCCCGAGTATCTTCACCTCAGGGTGCCTGTGTGGTGTTTTCTTGGAATGTCTTCTCTTCTTATTAAGCAGATAATGCCCTTTCTTCCCTCAGTAACATCTTCCAGACCACTTTCCCCCACTGTGTTCTTTCTCTCTGGGCTAGGATTTTTGTGTCGGAGCAGGTGTTAACACCTTTTCTTGTGTGTGTGTGTCTGTGTTCCTGAGGATAAGTACTGAGCATGTCAGTTCCTGTGTTTGAGACACAAGGGGTCCTTGGTGTTTTCACTGCATGGATGGACAGGTGGACAGATGATTACAGCATAAATGAAGAGTTCTTTGATAAAGTTGTCTGGGACTCATAGCTTAAATGTTCATTTGCTTGAGAAAACTTGGTAACTTTGCTCAAGTTTCTCTACCATTTCAAGATATTTTAAATCCTAGTATGATCTTCAGATTATCAGAGCACTTTATTGGTTGTTTTTCCTTCTATCTCCTCTAAAAACTTTAAACTCAATGGAAACAAGGACTATTTGTGTCTTATTTCTTAGTGTTTAGTTGGCATCGGACACACAGGGATACTTGATGCATATTTGCTGAATGAATGGATGGGTGGTGTGACTAACTCTCAGAGTATGTTGTGTGCGTGGCAAATTGTGCACATGGTCAGGGGAGAATCTCCTTAGAAACTAGACTGAAAATTTACCTTGGGGGCATTTAGAAAATCTGACACTAATTTAGAAACAAATATGCCTATGCTATGTGTATATATTGTAAAATGTAAACAAATCGGTGTGAATTAATAATAGGTACACTGACTCCAAGGATGTAAAAGCCTGTCCATATATGAGTACTTAAGGAGTACATGTAATCTACTGTTCACAGATAGCCAACAGTTAATTATCTGGCAAACAGAAATTTATTTTGCTACACAATGGATTTATTTTCTAACTCTAGCTTTTCACAGGGGGAGTTTTCTTAGGGGTGCTAGAACCTAGAGTGACTTCTACTATGGATAGAAGAAGTCGCAGTATCTTTCATCTTCCACCTTTTTCTTTCCCTTCCACGTTTATCATCTCTTCCTTGGGAGTTGCTGTGGTCTAGTTTTCTCATCTGCTTCCTGCCTCTGACTCCATCAGTGTTAGCTGTCTCTATCTTAGCACTTGTGGTTCCTTTGACCAAAAAGGAATCCTGCTTGGCCTGGAGGCATAACTTGATTTTAGAGTGCTTGCAAAGGATTCACAAGGCCCTGGGTTCAATCCTTGGTATTGGGGGAGGAATTCATCTGGTCCGTTTGACCTGTTCCTTCTCCAGAAAGCTTTCCTCAATTATCATAACACAAGGAAATTGATAATACTGTTCATTTCTGCTCTTTTGCTTTGACAATCATGTTTTATGTTACTATTGCTTGTAAATCTCATTTAATGTATTTCTCTATAAGTTCCTTTGGAGTAGAACTGTACCTTGTGCTCCATTCATATGTCCTTTTGTGTCTCATGCTTTTATGAAATATTTTTATAAGGCATTTAGAAATGAATGTTCCATTCCTTGTAGCCTGATCGTTTGGTGCCAGGAGAATTCTGAAGGTGCGAAGCAAGACTATCCTGGAGTCCCTCCCAGGGCTGGTCCAGTCCCTCCCTGTGGTGCTCTTGTTGCAAAGAACAGATGTCTTTTGTACCTTGTGGACACAGAGTCCGCACTCAGTGCAGTCTATATTTGATGTTGACCTAAGGAAGTCAGATATTAGTCAAATCTCTCTCTACCTCTTCTCTATTTGTGTTTTCTACAATTGGCAAGAGAAAATTGTTCTGTGGGCCAAGTTTTCTCTTTAATTTTATTTGGTCTTTGGCAAAAGATCCACAAAATGATGCAACTAAAATTAAAAATGCAACTCACTTTTATTCTCTTTAAAGAGCTTCATTTACGAACTCACCTGTAGGAATACTTCACCTTGCAGAGGCAGCTGTGTCTTCCTTTGTCTCTCATGTTCTTCTCGCTTCTATGTCTGTTTCTGTGTGTGATTCTGTATGTATTTGATAAATAAATGTGTGTGCATTAACTTCTGTATCTCTGATTCTTTCCTTTCTTTAACTTTTTCCATTTCCTGCCATGTTCAGGGAAAAATATCAGTGGAAATTGTAAAATATTGTTAGTCAAAAATTTTTGAAGAGGCAATTGGCACGACATTCGTTCACTTACCTTGCCTTGCTTTTATGCACTGTTTTCTATCATTTTATGTTTAAATTCTATAATTATAATATTTTCATCTAAACATATTTAATTAATGACATTCTAACATGTTAGTATAGTTTGTTGAGCCCTTCCTTAAGTGTTTGATGTTTGAATTATCTCCCATTTCTTTTCTTTTTTATTTTTGAGGCAAGTTCTCGCTTTGTAATTCAGGCTGGATCAAGGGAATTGCTGTATTTCTGACAAATTCTTCTGTGATTCTTATGTTCATTGAAGATATTGTTTTCAGTTCAAAAGTCCTACACTTCTAAATTCAAAATAATTTAGTAAGAGGACTGAAACTTTCATCGTGTCCCAAATGTTGGTGATTTAGAGACCTTGGTGATTATCTAGGAAATTGAGGCCCAGAGGTTAAATGACTTGCTCAAGGTTGTACATACAGCTTTACAGCCTGAGGACTGCTGTTGAGGGTCACTCTTCTGAGTCCAGTGCACCTCCCTCTGTGCTGGGCAGCCTATTAAACTGGTAGCACATTGCTTGCCAGGGGTTATATTTCCAATCAGCTTCATCATTAGGAATGTGGTCTGAACTCAGACATTCTGTAAGTAAAGTTGATTGGTGGATTAAATGTTTGGTTATCTGAGATTAGTTAGTTAGCTGCTGTTGTTTTAACCTTTTGTTAAGAATCCCTTCGTATGTATTAATCACATTTTCTCCTCCTTTAGAGGAATTCTGAAAGATTCATTCCATTTTAGAATTGGAATGGACCTTAATTGTTCAGACTCTTGCAGTGCCTCTGGTCATAATTTTGAAGTAAGCTCTTACTTAATATCATTATGAAACATAAAAGCTATTCAGCTGACCTTGGACCTGAGCTTTAGTTTTTTTTTTTTTTGTTTTTTTTAAACTATCTTTCTGGTCTGATTTGCTTTCTTTTGATTTGTTTTATGGACATCATCTATTGTTAAATTTTTCTCTTATTAATAAAAAAGAAGTTTTTATAATGTGGAGTTTTCCTGTAACTTGGGCCTAATTTATCTGCAGGGCCTGAATCTATAGACTTTGCTGTGAATCTGAAATACAATGAAGTAGTTACATGGGGATCACTTCAGAAATCACTTACCCAGGCACCAAGTCAGGGCACAGAAGGAAGCCGAGGAATGGTTGCAGTGAAACTCTTTCTCCTCCACTACACACTTCCCCACGTTTCGGAGATCAGATCTGAGCAAAGGGGCAGGTTGCACATTCCCACTGAGAACACTTGGTGGAGATTAGAGAGATACTTTAGTTTTTCCTTTCACTAAGCCAGAATTGGCCGTGGAAACTGTCTGGGCTCTCGGCTGCTGTGGAAGTGGGAGGAAATCTATGTATCTGGTGCCAGTTTCCTTCTGTCTTGTATGCCTGGGGAGATGTTGCATTCAGCAAAAGACTGGTCCCTCTATGAAATACTCAGTTATCCCACAGAAAACAGCCTGCCCCCCCCCTTTTCTAATGTAGAAAGTTCAACCTACATTTGTTTCTGAATGGTCCTCACCTTCATGATTCAGCTCTTATTGTTCTCCACAGGAAGACAGGCTGTCATTTGTTTTATCCTCATTTCACCTTTGAGTGATGTGGCCCCCCGCCCCGTGCTGAGGTAATATCATCGTAGTAGCCATATTTCTTGTGAAAACTCCGAAAAAGTAGACATGTAGCCAGAGGATTAGCATTGCTCTAAATTTCAGTGTGTTAAACCTGCTGTGGAGGACAGCTTCCTGAAGGAGAATGACCGAAATGAGTATGCAGGGGAGAGTCACAGATAGGCTTTAGGAACGGGGAGCTCTTGAAGTCACCATTATGCCAGGGGTCTGGAGGGAGACTAGAGTTTCATAATCCCACTGACGATGTCTGAGCAGGTGTTAAGTGGCCCCTTGGTAGGGAGTAGGGCCAGAGATGGTGGCTGTTGGACTTGTTTTAAATAATCATCCCAAAATCTGTCTCTGCCATTTGATGTGGTGTCCCTATAGGCATGGCACCCAGCCAGGGTGCAAGGGAACTGTGGGGGAAGCTGGATGCCACGAAAGAAGGATTGACTGCCTCTTTCAGCTGCTTGTAGCGATGCAAGCACAGGGGCCTTGGCCTGGCTGTTCTCTTTTAAGTTGAAGAGGGCCACTTTGTCCAAGGTCACTGACGTGGCCTGTATGCCTGTACGGAAGTGCTGATCCTCATGGGCTTGGGTGTAGCAAAGCCCACCCTCCTCCTGCAGCAGGTCCCGGTGCTCTGAGGCATCGCATTAGGTGCATGAATGCCAAAGTCATTCTCCCCTCCTCAAATGTCACCTGTCACCCTTGCTCCCGACCTTCCCCACGGGCTGACTCCAAGAGCGTTTCCCAGTTAAACCTCTGCCTGTTAAATACCAGGGCCTCATCTACCTTCTGGGAAACCCAACCTGGGCAGAAGTCTTGTCCATTGGAAAATACATCAGGAGCTTTTTCCAGATTAACTGCAGCAACAGCAATGCAAAAAGAGCTAAACTGAGATAAGAAAGCAGAGGTGGGAGAATAAAGTTGCTTTCTCTCCTTTAGGTTTGAAATTGGGAAGTAGGGTGTTACGCTGCTTCTCTGTAAAGGTCAGAAATCATCTGAGATCTTCGTGAGGGTCACTTTAGGATTGGATGGGGTGGAGAGAGAAAGGAAGAGAATGATGTACAGTATTTCAAAGTGCATATTTATTTCTGTTTTGCATTAGAAATGGCTTTGCTTTTGTTGTTTTAAGCAACTTTAGATAAACTTTTCTTAGACCGACTCATCACTTCCCTTGTACCATGTGGCTGTGTCAGGCATTACTGAAGGGGCCTTGGTAAGTGGGCAGTGGGCTGTGCCCGGATGTCACACTCAGGGAAGGGGGAACAGCAAACTTGAAGCCCCTGTGCTTGTCTCCAGAGGAACTGAGCCTGCTTGTGCCCCACTAAGGGGAGCCAGGGCAGGCAGTCTGACTGCCCAGGCCTGAGTGTGAAGAACGACGTTTGCCAATGGGAGGCTGAATAGGGCAGCTGTCAGGGTGCAAGTTTAGTGACGGCCAAGGGAGAGGGAAAATTCCGGGGGAGAAAGCAAGCTGGACTATGGAGCTTTGGATCTTCTGCAGGAAATGAGGTGTTCAGGGCCTCCCATTCCTTGCCAGGAATTTCCAAAGGATAAGGACACCAGAATGGGTTTCCTTAGCCTTCAGACCACTCAGGAAATGGGCGCGGAGGGGGTTCAGGGAAAGGACTATACTAGGGAAACCAGGTCTTTCCTTAGCTTCCCCTGTGTGCAGAGGAGAGCATACCTGCGGAGAGGGCCTGGGCTGCAGGATCCCTCCCCCTGGGGACAGAAGCCCTGGCCTTTTGCTCAGGGACGTGTGAACATCTGTCCCTGAGAAACCAGAGACTTACGGAGGGGTTTCCGTGGCCACCCAGCCGTTCAGGCCTGGGCCCAGGGCGAGTGCGGCGGGGAAGAGGGACCGGGGCACTAGGGGGCGGCGTCGCGATGGGTGCCGAGGGGACGAGGCCTCTGGGCAGGGCCGGAGGAGGGAGGGCGCCTAGGCGTGGTGCCCGCGTCCGCGCAGCTGGGGCACCTGAGGAAGGAGGGAGCGAGGGAGGGCGCGGGCCGAGGCGGGAAGACGGCGCAGGCTGGAGGGCGGGTGGGCGCCTGGCCCGGGGCCGCGGGAGCCCGGCGCGGCCGAGCCGAGGGAGGCGGAGGGAGGCGGCGGCGCGGGGAGCGCGTTGGGGGCGCCGCGGCGGGAAGGGTGGCGGCCGCCGGTGCGCGCGGGGCGCTGTGTGCGCGCGCTCTCCCGCTCGGGGAGGACGATGGCCCGGGAGGGAAAGTTGGGGTGACGCGCGCGGGCCCCGGAGGCTGGGCGGGGGGCGGCGCGGCGAGCCCGACGGAGCGGCGGCCCCGCAGGCCCGGGGGCGCGCAGTCCCCGCGCCGCCGCCCCCTCACTGCAGGTGGCCGCGGGCGCGCGGGGTCCGGGCGGCGCGGGGCGCGGGAGAGCCCGGCCGAGGGATGGGCTGCGCCCCCAGCATCCACGTCTCGCAGAGCGGCGTGATCTACTGCCGGGACTCGGACGAGTCCAACTCGCCCCGCCAGACCTCCGGCGTGTCGCAGGGCCCCGCGGCGCCGCCACACGGCCTCTTCGTGCAGACCGACGCCGCCGACGCCGTCCCCGCGGGCAGAGCGCCGGGGCCCCTGGGCGCCGTCCGCGTCCGCAGGGCCCGCGCCGCGCTGGGCAGTGGCAGCAGCGCGGGCTCCGCAGCCCCCGCCGGGACCACCTGCCGGGGCCGGAGGCGCCACTGCTGCGCCAGCGCCGAGGCCGAGACCCAGACCAGCTACACCAGCGTGCAGGTAGGTGGCGTTCGCGCGCGTGGGGCGCCCGCCCCGTCCGGCCCGCGGCGCCGGCTAGGGGCCTGCCCGGGCGGGGACCTGGAGTGACGCGGGGACGCGGGGCGGCTGCGGCTCCAGAGTTTACTTTCCGTTTGGGGGGTGGCGAGGGACCGGACAGTGCGAGCGGGAAAAGACCCCTGGAGGGCCCCTGGCGGACCTGGGGCCCGGGCGGAGAGGGAGGCGCAGCGGGCTGGCCTGTTTCCCGGGGGAGGAAGGCGGCGGCTCGGGGTGCGCGGCCAGAGCGGTGCGTGCATCCCGGGAGCGTGCGGGGATTCTAGCTCCGCGCTGGGTGTGCAGGCCCAGGGGCGACTGCCTCAGACCCGGTACCCGGATAAGATAGTGTCTACCATTCAAGCTTTCACCTGGCAAAGCCAGCCCAGTAAGTCTCTGCGCAGGCACCTGGCCCAGGATTTGTGAATGAGTGAGAGTGTGTTTTGAAAGAGACAGAGCAAGGGTAAGAAGAGAAGCAGAGTAGAACCTGTTGTTTGTCTCTTAAGCCTTTCTCTCTTGGGCTGGCGGCATCCTGGACAAATTGAGACGGCAGCCTTGAGAGTAGGTTGCCAGTGGGGGCCACAGCGAGAGGACATGGTTTCCCGTATAGGGCAGCTGTCTGAAGAGGCAGATTCTGTACACGTCTGGTCTTTTAGGAGACTAGAATTGTGAGGAAGTGGGGAAAAACGCTTACATGATTAAAGCAGTCACAGGTATTTTTTAATGACAGATGACAATGGTTATTTTCCTAGCTAGCATCTTCCTATGTGTTTTCAAAGCACTATTCTATCCAAAACGGATCTCACTGTGTCAGCCTGGACCCTGGGCTTTATTGCTTATAGCAAACAGAACGACAATGGCCCGTCTTGCTGTGTAGAGGGAAAAAAAAAAAAAATTCAACTCTGGGACTCTTGACATTAGCTCGATGCATAGCGAGATTACCAAGAGCCATCCCATGATTCCTTGGCTTGAGACACATTGCATTTTGAATTGTTAAAAACTTCTTCTTCAGCAGTTGACCTGGTGTGAGGGGTCACCTGGTCTTGATTGGAGGAAGTCAGCGCCTGCAGGAGGCAAGAGGAGGAGAGTGTGTACCAGATTCAGGCTGAAGAACAAATGCATTTCTGAAGAACTGATTTTTTAGGAAAAACCAGCATTTCGATTTGCAGTATGAAACTTAACTGATATTTGTGATTGCAGTGCTTCTTTGGTATAATCATACTGCTAAAATTAAAAATATTATTAATCAAACACCTACTATGTACCAAAAATAAGCTTCTTTTAAAAATTACCAAAGTCTAGAGATCAGGATTCATGATATAGTACATTGTATCAATTACATGTTTGTCATAGAGGCCTGTGCTGGTAATGGCTTTTATCTTTGTTATACCCTTCTCCCCCTCTGGCACTAGTTGGCATAAACTTAGCTTTAGGAACAATTTCAAGGAATTAAAATGCTATATTTAGTGACAGCATTAAATTGGGTTATATTGGAATGTTACTAATAAAGATGATCTTTTTCTCTTGTTATTGAAAAGGAAATTCGAAGACATGAAGCAGTATTTCAGAATGGTGGCCACTCATGAACTCTATGTACTTTTTTTTTCTTTGGTTGCTCAAGAGAAATTGTGTATTTTTACCCTTCAGAGTAGCAAAAATCTCATTTTAGCACTTGGCAACTCTTGCTACTCTATTTGTTTAGTGAAAGAAAAAAAAAGTGAGTGAACCCGTTCTCTGTTTTAATGCTTCTTTTAAGAGGCTATTTAGATACCAAATGCAGTAAAATCTGGGAGTGGGGGGAGTGATTTTTAGCACCTAGTATAAATTGGTATGAACTTTATTGCCACCTGGCTTACATATTAAATGATTGACCCTTGACCCGGAAGGAGTTTTTCCTACTGTGCTTTAACAAGATTCCCAAATAGAAGCTCATTTCATCCCAACCCAAATACTACTTTAAGAAATCAACACAGTTCACATTGCATAGATCTCAGCATTTAGAGATTTGAAATTAAATTTGGGACCAGTTATACAAAGCACATAGAATTTTTATCACTGAATTTCCCTAAAACATTTCATAGTATTTTTTAGGCCTGTGATTCAGGGTTACATTGTCTTTTTCAGTCTTAAAGTCCATGTGTTCTGTATTCTTTGTGGGTGAGACATTTTGTAGAATCTCTCACTCTTTTTTAGAATAAAAATTCTTCTTTTGCCTTGAATTTGAGATAGTTCCTAGCCACATGGTTCTCTTATCCCTTTCTGAAATTCTTAGGTAGAAAAATAAAATCTTAGCTCCTTAGTCCTATTTATACGGTGGTGGTGGGTTTCGATAGATTTTTTTTTTCTCCCTCTTGTACATCAATTATGCACTATATTCTCATTATCTCCTTGGCCTTTGGAATTCCCCAGAGTGCAAAAATGTGTGCGCGATCTCTTTTTTTTCTAGCAATAATTCATTTCACGAAGCTTTTAGAATGATGAAGCATTATGATGTCAAACATGATGTCAACCGGAACCTTCTTGAATACCTAATTGGCAAAAAAAGATTATAAACATTAATAATTCATATGCAGTACAGTGATATCACATGGGTTTCCATTTCTGGTAAGAAGTTGGATTTGTCTCCCAATTGCTGTAAAAATGCAGCTTCCTAGCAATGTCTCCCTCTTGCTTGCCTTTTTAAAAAATAGTACTCCAACAGGAGAATCCTGTAGGATGCCCCCTCCCGATGATGTGCAAGTTTGGGAACTCTTCAGAAATCCTTGGATGAGATGGTGGAATGTTTTTCTGGGAAGAATGAAGGATCCTTACAAACCTTTTCTCATACCAGCTGTTGTTACATGAGACCACTGGGGACCACGCAGCCAGTTGTAGAACAGAGTATTGATGGTACAGTCAACTTGTAGCAGCTCCTGGGTTAGAAGAACCATTTTGCAGATGAGGTATCGGAGGTTGTTAGCTTCCAGATGACTGTACTGATAGCCATCACTGGCATCGTTGGCCACCTCTATTTCCCCCATTTATTGTGCTCATTTATCCATTCAGCGAATATTTGTGCCAGACTCTTGTGGGTGCTCAGGAATGTCTTTGGAAAGAGGGGGAGTCTACTATTGACTTCTACCGTATCTGTTCCATGGCATGCTAGAGGATAACCCCAAATTGACTCTTTAGACAACTTGGAAGATAAACAAGTGCTTTTCTGACATTATAGTAGGTAATTAATGAGGTTTTTTTTTTTTTTGAAGAGAGGTGGAACATTTTTTAAAAGTTGTTTTGTGTTTGTTTTCCAAATCAGTATTCTCAAGCTTTAGTGTAGACCATCATCGTCAGGAAGACCTGTTAAAATACAGACTGTGGGCTCCACTCTCGAGATCCCTGAGTTAACAGGCCTTAAGGTGGGCCTGAGAACTGAAATTTCAAATGAGCTGCTAGAAGTTGCTAGTTTTGAGATGATCTGGGATCATGTTTTGAGCACCACTGCTTCTGTGTGATTTAAACTATCTTCTTGGCCAGATGAAGTGGACAAGTCACCTCTAGGAGGAAGTGTAACAGCACATTGCCTGAGTTTGGGGTACAAGTCATAATCTGCTTTCATCTTTACTTTT